>JAPMUY010001974.1:12500-19514 GCA_026901105.3 Galaxias olidus | reverse complement strand
TGTGTGTGTTCACTTTGTGTATGCGTGAGCGTGGGCGGCTGGGTGCTTGGAGATGCGTTAATGTGTCTTAGTAAGTATGTGGATGTGTGTCCATATGCGGGCCTTTGGGGTGTGTGTGTGTGTCTGTGTGTGTGTGTGTATGTGTCTGTGTGATGTCAGAACACAACAAGCCGCCATCGGGAGCCCAGAAGTGTCGAGTCACGATGACTCCGTTGCAGAGGGACGCTAAGTGGCTGTGTGTGTGTGTGTGTGTGTGTGTGTGTGTGTGTGTGTGTGTGTGTGTGTGTGTGTGTGTGTGTGTGTGTGTGTCCACGGACCAAGCCAACGTCCCTTCAGATTTGGGTCACCGTGGCCTCTCGATCCTGTTGGTTCTAACCCCCCCCCCTGTTCTAGAGGATAAGACTGAATAGCAGACTAACTGAAGGCTACTGAACTGTCACATTAAAAGATGGTGTCTTGTCATTGTGTATGAACTGTGGGGCAAACCCTGAAGCAAAGCATTTGGCATGCGTACAGTCACACACACACACACACACACACACACACACACACACACACACACACACACACACACACACACACACACACACACACACACACTCACACACCTCTTCAGCGATTTAGTCACTTGTGCATGCATGTGTGAGAGCAAAGAGCAGGGTGTCAGTTATGCTCTTATCAAGCCGACTGTCTTGCTGCCTCTTAGTTATTTACACACTTACACCTTCTCACCCTACTCATCTCCCACCCACACACACACATACCCTACAGCGGTTCACCTGTGTGTGAGTGTGTGAGTGTGTGAGTGTGTGTGCGTGCGTGCGTGCGTGCGTGCGTGCGTGTGTGTCACTGTGGAATGAATCTCCTGGCACCCACGACACGCTTGGGGATAATCACCACCTACGTTCCTCACCTCTTTCTCTCACACTCTCTCTCTCGCACTCACACACCGTCGTTCCATCAATCAGCCTGGCCGCCACCCAACACTCTGACAGCACCCCCGGGCCGCGTTCCAAACCTCGGCGCACCGTCCATTCCCCCTGCACCTGACCTTGTTCCTGGAAAGAGAGCGGGACAGCAGGAGGACCGACGCGTGGCTGGACCCCGAGGGGTTTGGAGAGGGTGCAGGCTAGTCGGCTCGTCCCCCCTGGGGGAGCCTCGCGGCATCCCGGGACGTTAACGGACACCTCGACCGGCAGGGACGTCAGACCAAAGGGCAACGCAGCGGCTATCGTAGTTGTTGGGGAGTGTCGGACGTTTCGCGGGAGTGGACCTGTGCAGTACTATGAAACAAGTTTCTTTTTGCCTTTTTGTTTTGGAAAGTGCCACCAAACTGGTCTGTTGTTTGCTGTGAATGTGACCGTGGCCGCGGTATAGGACCACCGGGACCACTAAGACCAGTGGACGTGAGGTGTCCCAGTCTGAGACGCTGTGAGGCTCTCTGTGGTCTCCGTGTTTGTTTTCTTAGCCCCGCGTCGTGTCGCTACGACCCCGGCGGTTGTCTACAGTTCGTCTGAAGTGACTACGGCTCGGTTTACTGGCACGTTCCAGTTTAAAAGGCTTTTAAACCGCAAGGGAGGACGTGTTTATCAACTCACGGAACGATTTGACGTGTGCGCGTGTGTGCGTACGTGCGTGTGTCGACACTCGTTCACGTTGACCCTGCACAGCCCGGTTCTAAGCGTGCCTAGGCTGTGGTGTAATGGCTGCTTTGTTTATTGAGGCCGTTTTCCCAGGAGAGAGCGATGCTTCCTGTTGAGTTAATAGCTGACTCGACCCTGAATCACAACGGCCTGTTTCGACTGAGCCCACCCATCAAAAAGTTAGGGCCTACTGGCGGCGAGGTAAAATGGGCATGGCGTTGCACACACGCCTCCCTACCGCGCCAGTCTTCCTCCAGGAGTTAGTCGTGCCTCTTTTAAATGTTTGATCAGTATTTTTGCTTTATTGCGTGCCGTGTATCTTTCCTGTGTAAAAAGCAAAGGAGGGAGGGAGGAGGAATCAGCTAGCGTAAGACACACACACACACACACACACACACACACACACACACACACACGAAACACACCCACAAGACACACACTCCTCTGTAAACGTTAGGCCATCTATGTAAATGCATTGGTTCACTTCTGTTTTAATAGTTTCCATTTACATTGTTGATTCTGAGTTTGACCTATGGCACTGCCTGCCCTCTAGGTGGCTGCAGTAGGACACACACACACACACACACACAAAATATATTCCCCCCCGCAGTCTTGGAAGCTGCTTCCATTAAGCCTACGTAACGCCACATTACACCTAGGCAGCAGGCCCCCGTCCACCAGAGGCTCTCTGTGGGGTTGGTAGCAGTCGAACGCCGTCCTCTGGCACCACAGAGTCACTCTGCCGTCTCCGCTGTAACCCTGTCCGTCCCATCTGGCGGGTCGGCGCTTGGCGGCCCTCCGCCCCAAAACACGGTGCACACCACCGCCGCCGCCACGTCACGTCGGGCTCCAATCGACGGAACGGGTCGCGTAGACCAAGCCGCGGGTAAAGTCAAAACAGAATGGGCTTTGCTGCGGCGTCTTTGCGGCCCTGCCCCCCACACCGTGACCCCCACAGGCGAGGACCGTTCTCCGTGGTCATTCGAGCTAATGGGCCGACAGGTCCGCGCCCTCAATCCTCGGGTGTAAAAGGAAACCGCAAGGCAGGTTCACGGTCTGCGTCACGGTGTTCAGGGTTAGCCTTGCAGCATGCGGCGCGCCGAGTCGATATCCGTAGGTCAGGAGTGACCTCAGATTCCTCCGAGTCAACTGTCAATCATTCTCTCACTTGCTAGCGACGTGGCGTTTTCTGTTTTTCTTTTTTGTTTTTGTACGGGCCTGTGGTTGAAAGAGATCCAGCTCGAAGGATTTTCCATTGCCGAAGTCGCGTTGGCTCCCTGGTGTGAAATATGTCAATCAAAGTGTAATCTGACTGCCATCAAGCAATATGGCCGCTCAGGGACAGCAGGCAAGAATGCACAAAGTGATGACTTCCATCATCTCCATCTCCATAATGGTTAAGGGCGTCATTAGAGGAGAAATTATTATGAAGGCAAGTAACTGTTTGATGGGATTGCCGGCAGCAAATAAGCCATACACAGCGGTCTATCACCAGTGTGGGAGGGGAGTGCTTACTCGCTGCATGCTAATGTTTGTGTGCATGTCCGTGTGTGTGTGTGTGTGTGTGTGTGTGTGTATGTGTGTGTGTCTGTGCGTACACTAACGAGCGCGCGCACGCACGCACACGTCCCTATCCATAGACCTCGACGACAGCGAGACCAGACAGGTTAGCGTGTCATGGCTAGCCCCCCGGCTAGCTCGTCTGATGACAGTACATCATGGCGCTAAGCTATGCTATGTTTATTTAAGTGTTGGACGGGCAGTGTCGTGACCAGCGGTCGGTAGTAAATCCCCACATGGCCGATGATTTAGAGCGGCCGGCGGGTTTACCGCGGGGGAGCAGCTCGCCGAACGAGGTCATGTGTCCAAACACGCGCGGCACATCTGTCAAACACGCCGGTGTGGGAAGATCGACGCGACTAAATACACTGGCGCTTCTGCTTTTGCTGCAGGTGGCTCAGAACGCTAAGCCTGCAACAGGCTGATATAAAGAAAGAAAGAAAAGGGATGAAAAGTGAGGGATGAGGTTGCAACCGGAGAGAGGAGAGAGAGAGAGAGAGAGAGAGAGAGAGAGAGAGACACACACGAGATGGAGAGAATGCACACAGAGAGAGAGGGAAAATGGGAGGACCAGAGAAAGAAAGATGCAGGTGTGTGGGTAAGACACACCGAGATGGAGAGAGACCCAGAGAGAGGTGGAAAATGGGACCAACGAATGTGTGTGTGTGTGTGTGTGTGTGTGTGTGTGTGTGTGTGTGTGTGTGTGTGTGTGTGTGTGTGTGTGTGTGTGTGTGTGTGTGTGTGTGTGTGTGTGTGGGTAGAAGATAGGAGACGCTTTGTTGTCACGCGTGTCACTACTGAAAGGCACTGCTTAGCTGATCAAAAAAACATTGCCGTGCGTGCGTGCTGGGTTTTAAGAAGCTTCTCAAGATAGTTTTTGATGCCTTGCTCAAAGGCTGTATGGGGCACGGTGGCGTCCGGGTTCCAACCGGCAACCTTCTGCTCGGTCCTCTGCCTTTTCTCCAACTGCCCAGCTCCTTACGCAAGAGGAAAAGCCTTAGCACTCCCAGTGTATCCCCCATAAGTACGGATGGAGCCTAATGTATCACAACTCGTGCCCTGTCCAGACCTTCTTGGGCGGCTCGCGTGCGGACACACACACCCACTAATCGACCGCGAGTGGCGGTCTGATCGGACAACCATCTGCCCGCCGTGCCCGCGATGACCCCACGAGGCTTAAGCACGTTGTAGAGGAGTATTTTACCCCCCCCCCCCCATAAGCACGTTGTAGAGGAGTATTTTATCCAACCCCACCCCCTCTCTCTCTCTTTCACGTCGTGTCTCGATTATCCTGTTGAGTCACTGAGTGCTGGGATTACCCCGTGATCCTTTTATATAGATCAAATAATTTTCAGAGATCTTTTTTTTTATTTCTTTTTTATTGATTTTGTTTTTTGGGAATGTTTTCACAGTTTTATAACCAAATCCTTAGTCTGGTGTCGCATCAAACGGCCAGAGATTTATTGGTTCGGGCTAATTCTTACAATAATGTCTTACAATAATTGCTTAGGCTCTCTTAAATGGATACTTTGTGATACTTACACTTCTGGAAAGCCTAGTTCGACCCAACAAATAGATGTTCCAAGATAGCTTTAGCCCTAATGCTATAATTGCTTTGAGCTAGCTATGAGTGCTAAGGACAAGCTTTGATTGCTATATGCTATAGGCTAGCTATGATTGCTATATGCTAGCTTTGGACTATCTGTGATTGTTATGGGCTAGCTGTGATGGCTATAGGCTAGATATTATTGCTTTAGGCTAACTTTGGGCTGGTTGTGGTTGCTATATGCCTGCTTTGGGCTCGCTATGATTGCTATGGGCTAGCTATGATTGCGATAGGTTGGCTAGGGGCTAGCTGCGACTGCTACAGGCAGGCTACGGTGTGTTTACACGCTACACTCCATCCAATCTCAATACACCTCCGTATGAGTCGTACCCGCTGACGTGGCCAGACCCGAGGCCTGAGAGCGGACCACCGTGACGATAGCTGGCATCTAGCGAGACGCTCCGCTAGCCATTCGCCCTGCTCTCCGTCCGGCTTTTGCCGTCCGTTGACTCTCATCTGTGGTGAAAGGACCCCCCCCCCCCTCCTCCTCCTCCTCCTGTCCCCGACCGTCCTGATATCAGTGACTCATCGTGGCAGGGAACAATCGGTCGTCCGTAGGCTAATAGCCGCGCAAACAAACAGCCCCCGGGCGCCACAGCGACCGTTTCACCCACGACGACAACACAAACAAGCTCGTTGTGCCGCGTCTGTTCTACAGGGGAGACGTGGGAGGGAAATGAGGTTCACACAGGCACTGCCCAAACCCCCCGCCCCCCTTCAGAGAGAGAGAGAGAGAGAGAGAGAGAGAGAGAGAGAGAGAGAGAGAGAGAGAGAGAGAGAGAGAGAGAGAGAGAGAGAGAGAGAGAGAGAGAGAGAGAGAGAGAGAGAGAGAGAGAGAGAGAGAGAGAGAGAGAGAGAGAGAGAGAGAGAGAGAGAGAGAGAGAGAGAGAGAGAGAGAGAGAGAGGCGGGCTCTAGGATAGGCAGGCGAACAAGCGGACACGTCGTGCAATGTTCAGTCACCGTGAGGAGAGGGGTGAGGCTCAGGAGTGTTGAGGGGCCGAACTGAACACTTCCCTCTGAATCACTCCCTCCCTCCCTCCCACTGTAAGCATGTGGGTACTACGTTAAAGGCAAGAAGGGAGTGGTAGTGTCCTACTGTACCTCCTCTTTTCTTCCTTCTCTCTCTCTCTCGCTCTCTCTCTCTCTCTCTCTCTCTCCCTCTCAATTCAATTCAATTCAATTCAATTCAAATGAGCTTTATTGGCATGGTAAAAAATACATTTACATTGCCAAAGCATTACAACACATATGACAGATATGACAACAACAAAATAAACAATATTATGTCATAAAAATATTTCACACACTTTTTATTTATTTATTTATTTTAATTATTAATTTGTTCCACTGGCTGTTTTCAGAGTCTCTCTCTCTCTGTGGCTCTTGTCTCTCTCTCTCTCTCTCTCTCTCTCTCTCTCTCTCTCTTGTCTCCTCTCTCTCTCTCTCTCTCTCTGTCTCTCTCTCTCTCTCTCTCTCTCTCTCTCTCTCTTTTACTCTCTCTCTCTCTTCCTCTCTCTCTCCCTCCGTTCTCTCTGTCTCTCTCTCTTGGAGCTCTCTGTCTCTGTCTCTCTTTCTCTCGCTCTCTCTCTCTCTCTCTCTGGGTCTTGGTCTCTAATCTCTGCGTTGTGCTGGTCTCTCTCTCTCTCTCTCCTGCTCTCTCTCTCTCACTGCTCTCTGGAGGTGGGAGGGAGGGCAGGGGGCGGTGGCCAGGCGGGGCGGGCCGGTGGGCAGGCGGGCGGGCGGGCGGGCGTTGCTGGCGGCTCGCTAATGTGCTTCTCTCCACGATAGTCTTTTCATAACGTTAAGAGGGCTCGCACACAATCGGAACACTTGTTGATCACATATTTGAGTCGTAAACAGTAACTGTTCCTTCATAGGAGGCATAAAGCAGCTCTTATTGCTGCGGTGTGAGCCAGCCCTGATCTCCATGGCAGGGTCCTAATCATGTGTAGTTCTTTTGTCTGGTTGTGTCTGTGTGTGTGTGTGTGTGTGTGTGTGTGTGTGTGTGTGTTGTGATGTGAGTGGTCAGCGTTGACGTCTCACACACTCTGTCTACCGGACGGCTGGCCTTTTCAGAGTCGACAGCACACCTGCGGAGATAGGGAGCGAGAGAGAGAGAGAGCAGTAGAGGTGAAGAGGTTGAGTGCGAGAGAACATGAGAACCGGAGGGAGAGAGGGAGTGCCTGTGTGTGTGTGTGTGTGTG
>JAPMUY010001974.1:0-2500 GCA_026901105.3 Galaxias olidus | reverse complement strand
TTTCAACCCCATATAATGCGCAAGGGAGGCCGAAAAATAAGCTTAAAAATAATGTGTTAGACAATAGCACATATCTACAAAAATTAAAAATTTTCTGTTTATTTATAGCTGAAATAAAAAATAAAATGTAATTTTTTTTGTAAACTAAATGGTCATAGCAGTCGCATGTTTATATAAAAAAATTGCGTTATTTTGACAAGTACTACATGGTAAAGTTTCCCGATTAAAATCTGAACCACCATGTATAATATAACAGTTCTTTGGTTACAAACCACATTTTGTCATTTTTTATTTATTTAAAGTTAAGTTAATTTATATCAATTTAATTATTAATAGATAATTTAATGAACCAAAATGTACAGCCAACTGGCGGAGAACCTAATTTGGGACCCTGGGCGGGAGAACTTAAGGGGAGTCTCTAACCAGAGTCGCGCGCAGCGGCACACTTGAACGATATTTTATTATTAATGAAAAAACTGGTCTTAAGAAAATATACTACTAAAAAGATGATGAAAAAGTACCCGAGTTGTCGAAAAAGTGGCCTTTCAACTACTTTATTGAAAAGTTAAAATTCTATCGTCTTTAAAATAAGTTGGATAAACGGGGTGGTTGTGAATGTTTCAACCCCATTATAAGAACAAGTTTCCGAGAAATGTTTTTCTCTTGGAAGAACACGAACAATATTGTGTTAGGAATAACCTACATATTTACAAAAAAAATAATTTTTTTCTGTTTATTTATAGGAGAAATAAAAAATGATTTAAAATTGGAGGATGTGGATTTTGTAATCGATTAGATGGTCATAGCGCCGAAAACAAAATTATCAAGTTCTGTCGGAGATCCGTATGTTTATATAAAAAACTTGTGTTATTTTGACAAGTACTACATCCCTGTAAAGTTTCCCGATTAAAATCTGAACCAAAAATGTATATACATGTCATATGTGTGTGTGTGTGTGTGTTGTGTGTGTGTTCATATAGACACACACATATATATATGTGTGTGGATATATATATATATATATATATATATATAAAACTTTTTTGGCCTATATACTTAAAAAAATCTATATATATATATATATATATATATATATATATATATATATATATATATATATATATATATATATATATATATATATATATATATATATATATATATATATATATATATATATATATATATATATATATATATATATATATATGTATCTGGCGTTTTATATATATATATATACAGGGTGTATCTGAATGATGTTCCCAAACTTCAGGGGGTGATTCTTTAGCGAATTTTAAGGGTACTTTCTTATATGAACTATGAGCGACTTCGGCTCCCTGGGAGCTACGCCCCTTCAAAAATGGAAAATTCAATTTTTTTTCTCGAAAAACCATAAACACCAGGAAAATGAAATTTGGGAATAAGTTTAGCTCATAATAGGCACGTTTCGAGCCTATTTGTAGTTTCAATATTCCCTTCTAAGTTACTAAACGTAACCACCCCCGTTCAATTTTTGCCCAGATTTTTTTTATGAAGGTGATAAATACGTTAAAAAAATTTAGTTAGATAGATGAAAATATTCTAAAACTTTTTGCCTCTCTGAATGTTCTTCGAAAATTTTTGTAATTTCCGAGAAAAAAATATAATTAAGCAAACACTAACTGTTAAGCTGTAGGGTTGTTAATCGAAAGTTGGAATGAATTTTTCATGAAAAAATCTTAGTAGGCTTTATAATTTTCTTAAGATTTTTTGACGTTTAACTGTCGGTGCTTTTGAGTTTTTTTTTAGCGTTTGCTGAGAGTTTAAGTGTTTTGAGTACTTATTCAAGTGAAATTACTAAAAATGCCGCAATATTCTGATACGGAAATGGCTGATTGCACTTTGTGAATTTTTTCCAACATTTAAACTGACATTTAAAAGTCAAAAAAATTTATGAAAAAAACTGCAAAGCCTACTAAGAGTTTTTCATGAAAATTCATTCCAACATTCGATTAACAACCCTACATCTTAACAGTTAGTGTTTGCTTAATTAATTTTTTCTCAGAAATTATTAAATTTTCGAGAAGAATTATTATCGCCTTCTAAAAAAATGTTAAAAAAGCACTGACAGTTAAAAATGTCAAAAAAAATTCTTAAGAAAATTCGAAGCCTACCGACATTTTTCATGAAAATTCCCTTTTGCTTTTGAAGGGGCGTATTAACGAGTTCGCTTCGCTTCGCTCGCCCACGCGTTAAAATATCTCAATAATTAATCGCCTTCATTAATACACTTGTTGGTTAAATAACTATTACGGAAAATTGTAACATTTTTTATAACGAGATGATGTTATTAAAAATAGATAAATCTTACTTATAGTTTGTTTTTCCTTTTTGCGGTTGCAGGTGTCACCGTTTTCCTTTCGAGTTTTTTTTTTTTTTTTTTTTTATAATGGTATTTTTTTGTTTTTTACTCGTTTTTTTGTGCGTTTTTTGTACATATTTTGAAAAAAGAATAATTTCA
>JAPMUY010001973.1:0-199024 GCA_026901105.3 Galaxias olidus | reverse complement strand
ATGACTATTTTATGGATGCACTGTACTGCAATTGGATCTTTCTCGCTATCGCTCCCCAGACCGTTGTGACAGTATGTCAACATACAGTATATAAAATGAATATTAAAACAACATAATATATGTATGACTCGCATTTTAAAATATATGGTTTCTTATAGGTCCCACTGCATGATTTGAGTAAGAAACATATTATTTCTCACAAATGTTTTACCCCATTTATGTCTACCCATATAGAAAATGAATATGAAAACAACATAATATATGTATGACTCACATTTTAAACATATGGTTTGTATGTGTTCTTATATGTCCCACTTAATGAATTGTGTGAGAAACATAATAATAATAATAATAATAATAATAATAATAATAATAATCTTTATTTGTATAGAGCATTCCACACAAGTGCAGCTCAATGTGCTTCACATAACAGAGAATACAAAAAAATCTAAATTTAAGCAAATAAAAAAATATGATTGAAAATAGTAGAACTATCATTGTAAAACAGCATAAAATTACAAAGTATTTAGAAAACAATAATTAGTAAAATAATATTAAAAAAAAAAAGAAAAAATTAAATAAAATTTTATTTAATAGAATACAGCTTAATTGTCACACATCTACCTTAAACTTTTAGCATATTTATACTTAATGTTTAATTAAAAGGCTTAGTGAAAAGGTGCGTTTTAAGATCCCTTTTAAAAGCAATGACTGATTCAGCCTCACGAATATAGCTCGGAATGGAATTCCACAGTTTTGGATATACATATATATTTCTCACAAGATTTTGACCCCATTTATGTGTCAACATATACAAAATGTATATGAAAACATTATAATATATGTATAATTCACGCTATAAACATATATGGTTTCTTATGTGTTCTTATAGGTCCCACTGCATGATTTGTGTATATTAATTCTAACAAAATAGTTTACCCTATTTGTGTCAACATATACAAAATGTATATGAAAACATTATTACATATGTATGATTCGCATTATAAACATATATGGTTTGTCATCATCATCATCATCTTCATCCGCTTGCAACACCGCACCCGCTGCTCCAATTCTCCGGCCCATCTCTCGTTCCATTTTCCCCTCACTCGAGAACAAGACCCCGAGATACTTGAACTCCTTCACTTGGGTTAATGACTCATTCCCTACTTGGAGTAGACATATGCATATATGGTTTGTATCTGTTCTTATTAGTCCCACTGCATGATTTCTGTAAAAAACATATTAGTTCTCACAAATTATTCACCCCATTTGTGTATGTAAACATGTACAAAATATATATGAAAATTATATAAAATCTCTATGATTTGCATTTTAAACACATATGGTTTTTATGTGCCTCAATCTATGAAAAGTGTAAGGAACATGTTTATTAAATTAGCACACCATTTTTATATAGTAACATATTAGTAAAGAATGAGAAATCCCAACATTTGTATATTTAAATAATACTTAATCCAGAAAATGCAAAAACGCGAAGTGCAGTGCGCCTGACCAAAACATGCTCTGATAAACAGACAGACGTCATTCTATGTTCAGAACAACATGACTTCTGCCAAAAAACAAAAAAGAAGTCCTTCTGAGGACCAATTTTGAGAGTTAACTGGGTTTTAATTGTCCAAAAGCAACAGGGTTCCCTCAGTTTCTTTGTCTTCATGTATCTTGTTCTCAACCCGTGTCTTGCTCCGGAGCTCATCAAGATTGACGTTGATCGTTGCTCCTATTTATGAGGGCGTAGCCTGGGGCCATTGTTTCAGTGTGGCTCCTATGAATAAATAAATTATTAATTAACATTAGTCAATAACAGTGACACATTTGTTCCTAAAATGGGTGAACGTTTCCTTTACATTTATCCCCATATCCTTTACATTTTCATTCATGTTAGCCCCACACATAAAAAAACAAACACACATCAACATACTATAAATGGCATCAACCAGAGCAGTCCTGCTTTGCCTTCCCTCCCGGATTTGCCTCCTCAAGTTGCTCTTCAGGAGAATACCGGAAACACAGCCATGAACATTGTCCATAGGAAGACAGACACTGAACAGGCATTCAACGATGAAGCCCACGCCAGTTTGTCACAGAACACTTGTGTTCCTGGGTATATTTCAATCTGTGAACACAAGATTAATAGAGAAGGCCTATTTTATAATCCAAATATATCACACTTGCCATAATTTCCGTGTAGACACATTTCGAAAATATGCTGGGAGAAAAGGCACACTAACGTTACAAGTTTGATCCCAACCAATGAACACGTTTACAACCAAGTGTCAAGTTAACCATTTCAGGAGATTTCACACAAGACAAGGCGAGCAAAGGCATAAAAAAAATCTGAAATGCTAGTATGTATACCGCGGTAAAGATAGCATTACGTTTGATATTCGCTTGATATTCAAATTTAGCGACCAATAACTTTTTACTCCTATGACATAAATGTTTCAAAGTAATTGCGTTTGACTTATCCTGATTTGTGAAATTGTATTCTACAGTGTTTTCGTCATAATTAGCTCATTCTCCAAAATCGTTATTTGGTATTTTAAAACGCATTAGATTTACAATAAACTATTGCAGAGATATCAGACCAACAGTATCTTATTCAGAACGATTTGTGAATTTTTTCCACAAATAAGGGCGGCGGGTGTACGTGTGTGTAGCTGTGCGTGTGTGCGTGTGGGGTGTGTCTATCTTGTCTAGCTAGACAACTAGGCCTATAACAACCGCTAGTTTTATTAATTTATTTACCAAATAAAAATTTATATAAAATTATTTATTTAACACATACTAGAGGTTACATAAGATGTGTTTTTAGATTTGTGAAACCTAGATGACTTGTGAAACACAATCAAAGTATGAAAAAGCATGCTTTTCCTATTAGTCCTTTGAGTACACGAAGCCAGGTCTAGCTGGACAACCATAGCAGCTAGGCCAGTAAAACCTGAACTACATCTGTCAACATATACTACAGGTCAAATAAGATGTGTTTCTCTAGATTTGTGAAACCTCTAGATTATTTGTGAAACACAGTCAGAGTAGAGAAGACTTGTTTTTCCTATTATGATTAAGCAAGGCCTGGTCTAGCCGTACAACCTAGGAGGTTGGAAGTGAGGTCCAAACTAAAGACCTCCCTTGATGAGAGGACTGACAGATTGCATTTGAATTTTCATGTCCTGTCCCAAAGATTGCGTTGTGACTTGAAAATGCAAATGCAATGGACTCCTAGCACTGATTCCCGTATTGCATTTGAATATTGTCCACTGCACAGCATAGTACTGAAGATGAAGTCTTTGAAAATGCAATGGCAAATGCAATTTCCTTTTCATTTTCAAATTGTTTGACAACTGCATTTTAATTTTAATTGTGACATAAATAATTCTTGCAAAAATGGAAAAAGAGGATACATTTTTTATATTGCATTTTAATTTTCAAGTTTGAATTAACATTTGAATATTGTCCGCAGAATGGCAGGGTAGGACTTTGAAAATGTAATGTCAAACAGCTTTTGCATTTGAATTTTAATTTTAATATTGACACAGAATGCCCATTGGAGGCTTTGAAAATGCAAATGCCAATGGATTGATTGCTTTTTCACTTACATTTGCTGGGGGGTTGCGGCACACTTTGGACCGCACTGATGTCTGGTGGGGCGCGATTAAACAGCTTTGTGAAAGGAAAACAGTAAAGTTCATCGTTCAAGTTACGTTTTGCTATGTCTGAGAAAAAAAGATATTGCCTACATATCTACAGTATGCCAACACAGAACTAGTGCTAACAGCAACATAAGATATATATTTGACTAGAACGCATGTACCCCTATATTTCCCATTTGAAAAAGCACAAGAATGCATGCATTGCAAACAGTGTTGCCAAGTCCGCTTATAAGAAGCGACTTTGGGCTTGATTTTTTGGAAAGTCGCTTACAAATATTGGTAGTCCTGGGTTGCGGTTTTTTGGGCTTGTTCCTAAAGTGTAAATGCTTATTTGGGCTTGCTCCCTATATGTCTAACGTTAAATAAAGTTTCACTGAGCGCCATCAAAGCAGATGCTATGTTTTACCCGAGGTATGTTTCATAGCAATTTACGCAGCATCTCTAAACTGCTCCGAGCAGTTTTATGGTCGTGGTTAACTCGATGTCAAGCACTCTATGCTGTAATCGGAAAAATTGCGCTGCATAAAGCGTTGCAAAACTTCTGGAGTGGACACGTTTTTTTCGGCAGTCGTTTAGTTTATTCAAAATTAACACTTCATTTTACAACATATACAGTACTGTGCAAAAGTTTTAGGCAGGTGTGATGTCTTTTATGTTTTGTTTTTTTCTAACTTTAAAGAATAACTGTTAATTTTATTTTTATTTTTTATCAATTCATAAAACACAAAGTGAGGGAAAAGCAAATCTGTATCAAATCAACATTTGGTGTGACCACCCTTCGCCTTCAAAACAGCATCCCCTGCCTAAAACTTATGCACAGTACTGTGGTCTAAGTGTTAATATATAGGCTGAAAAGCTCTTTCCAATTCAAAGTTATCTTCCAAAAAGTGTATCGTTCAACCTTTACCTTAACAGTTAATAAAATAAAAGCATAATCTCATTGCGCTTTTCGCTGGGGTTGTAGCTGATGATTGTTAGAATGTCCTATGTGCTTTAGCCCATGTGTAGGCTATAATTTAATAGCCTACTACTAATTGTTTTCACATCTTCGCTATATTATTTTATGTATCCTTTCATTTCAATTAAAAATGAAACAAGTGTCCATAATGCAAAATAGGACACATTGGTTAAAATTTTTATTTGGTTAGAAAATTTGGGAGAGTAATATTGACCGTAGCTTTGTAGAAACATGCACATACGACAAGAATACTGTTAGGACATTACTCTCGGCAATGCGCTGCCAAGATTTCGCCGTTAACATTAATTTCCATGGAGTTAACACCATGCAACTTAACACACATCTTAATCACCGTTGTCGTACCGTTTCACACCCATATGGATAATCAGAGTTTGTCAACCCCAAGTTTCCTTCCTTGTTAACTCCGAGTTAGATCGGAGTATTTAACCTACGTTTGTAGTATAGGCCCCGGGTGACAGTGCTGTCGTACACCCACCATAATATAATGGCGACGGTGAGGGTTGTAACAATACTGCAGCACCCAACATTGAAATCCAGATCAGTGTAACAATGTATTAGTGTTGAAATGTTGTTAAAATGAAATACTGTCAATAGACTGTCAAATGAACAACGAAAAACAAATTCTGGTAAACAGGGTTTGAAATTAAGGGCATCCTGGGGAGGTTACAAATTTTACAGTAAAAAACTGATTCTAGGATGGTCCCAGAGTGATAGTTCAAAAATGACAGAATTCATAAACCACATTATCGTATTTGTGATGGTTCTTCTAACTTTGGGATTGTACTGGAATGTTTTAAAATGAATAAATATTGGAAGCCCTGATGGCAAATGAAATACAAAAATGTACAACAATGTGTAGGAAAGTGTAACAAACAATAAAACCCATACATAATTGATGACACACATTGAAGTCTTTTGTAATATGGGTGATTCATGTCTTTCTATATGCAAAACGTCTGTTGAGATAGATACATTATTTATCCCCCGGGAGGGAAATTACAGAAATCATAAAATATACATAGGCTAGACAATAAAATGTATAGTACTGACATATACAATTTTTACTAGAATTTAGTAGTTTTTTAAGCATTGTAGCCATTGTAGAATCGGCTACTGTGACTAGACTGTGTGAATGAACACATAAAGTATAAATCAACTTTCAAAAGTGTTTGAATTCTGTATGTCGATTTAGGGCCACGCAGATACATCATTGAACATATACAATTCGAATAAGATCTCAATGTAATATTTTTATATGGAGTGCCTTATATGTTTGAGAACTACTGAATTCTAGTAAGAATTGTATATGCTAGTTTTGTACCATATATTAATTTGATATGTTTTGTATATAGAATATATGTATCCTGTATGATTTTTACAAATCTTTTCCAGTAGGGTTGTTTCTAGGTAAGGCTACATTTACCTACCTGCTTACCTAAATAACTCATTATTGGACTTAAAACCATACTGATATTGATAGTCTCCTCAGACTAGGAGTAAGTGGGAACATATCTTATTTCTGAAAAATTTGACTGCTTTTAACAATCTGCAAAAGTGTTTGTTTTTTACCCAGTATCCATATGCTGTTTGAGTACTGGATAAATATTATTTTCTTATACTCTTAACTCTTCCTTTTGTGCTTGGCTAGCTATAAGATCTTGGCGGTGAAAATGGAGAATGCCTGGCACCAAGTCCCAGACTTAAAGCCGGCAAGCAAGGGGATAACACTTACCCAAGACACTGGTTTGACAAAACTATATTTCATTTTTAATCTTCTTATTGAGCCTAACAGTAGCGTGTTAAATAATAACTGGAAAGAATTTAAATCACATCCGAATGAGAAATAATTCAGATTTCTCAGTCGGCTTCTCCCTCGGTGACCATATCCAATTTTCAGAGTAATTTTATCAGGCTTGTCAAAGTGGTCAGTGGACTAAAGGAGCTATTATCCGCCAGAGCAGACCAGCTGCTCGGCCATGACAGGGGAAGCAACTGAATTATACATCACTACATACCTCCGATCAAATGGACAGACTACAGCTAAGCAGAAAGCTGTCTTGGACAACACCTTATTTGAGAAGTGAAGAGACATCTCCCACAATATCAAGTAGCTTCTAAATGTGAATAGTAAATATGAACTATTGTGTATAATTTGATTTCTCTTCGCAAAATCAGTAAAGTAAGAGAGCAGTAGATAAATCTCAATTCTAATCTGTTTCAGACACACACGTAGTCGTTGAGCTTGCTCACTAGTCAAGTAGAAACGTAACTGCTTAATGTCATGCTTGAGCATAGGTTTAAGGGAAATCACCTGACCTCATGTCTATTTGTGGGTAGATTGTGCGTGCACATTCGCGAAATTACCATTTCTCTCTCTGTAAAACGTTTTTGTCTTCCCTTCCCCACCATCCGCCCTTCCCAGAGATCTTTCATCTGGGGCCTTCAGCGCTAAGAATTCTCTGCAACATTGAGTGGAGCCCACTGGCTGTTATCCTGTGCCCTTGCACAGTTAAATCCCTACACGGCACCAAGATTTGGACCAGGCAAGAGGCAAAGGCTGTATAACTTGATTGCCAAGAGCATTGTGCGCTTTAACCCTCAAACATAATCCATGCTGGAAATACGTATAGGCCTGCTGAGTTACTGTTAGTGTAAAATGTCAGCACCAGTACACACGCATTCAAGCAGCGATAGACCCATCTTACATTTGTGACATTAAATCTAAATTAGCCTGTCCAGCCATCCAATAGATGTAAAATACAATACAGTATGGTCAAGAGTTTTTTGATTTTTTTTTTGCCATTTGATGTTGGTGAGGAAGCATTTGTCAGTTTGATGTAATCTAGCAGAATTTACCCAAGCAGAAATCCATTTGCAACAGCCGTCATGTGCCATGCCATGCAGTATTTCATATTCAAAAAAGCTTGCTTTTGGTAAATGACTGCAATAATTGGTGATCATTATTGGTATGAGAAGTACTGGATAATTGCCTGTTTCAGTCTATTTAGGAATGTCGAGAGAACAGTTCCAGTAATATAGAATGCCACGAAATAAACTGCAACCTTGTTTCAAAGGGAAAGGTCAAAATTCCAATTGCTCTCTCTCTCTCCAAAGGCCTCCTGTCAACAGCTATCAAAAACAGTATTAGTGCAGCTTGTTGGCATTATTGCAGAAATCTCAGCAGCAATTTTCACCATCAAAATTGTCTTTTATTCTCTTGTCATAGTTGACTTTAACTGATTCTCAGACACTCATATTCTTCCCCGGTGTCTGCTCAGGAGATTAAAGTCAATTTAACAAAAGAAAGATCTTGAGGAAACCTTTCATAATTACTTTGATTTCTTTAGGTCATTTAACAGTCTTTGGTTCATTGCCAAGCTCAAGAGCTAAGAAAACGTTCACTTATTGCCTAAGAACATGCTAAAACCATATGAGACGATGCCTTGGCAGAGCTAGTTCAGGCAGGCAACTCAGACAGCTTTTATCCAGTTCACATCAATCAACCAGTCGCGCACGCTCAATAGTTTAACGTGGCCTACTAAACCGCAGTCACTCACCACACTGCTCCTACAGCTGCTCGCTCACTGCTGCACCACACCCTGCTCCTGCTCTTGCTGCTGCCCACGTCCACCCCAGCTTCCGCCTATTTAGGGTCTGTTGCACAGTATCCGATGGGGGGTTCTGCAGATATCTGCTCCCTACCAATGGTTGTTCATTTAGCATTTGTATAAGACCCCATGTGGGGAAGCAATCAGAGCAGCAGACCCTTGACGCCATACTTCAATGTATTACCATGTATTTCAATAAATTGTTAAACCTATCGTAAGGTGTCTTGACTGAACTAATAAATATAAATAATAAATAAATAACTAAATAATAAAGGAAATCACACACTACTTAATTCCATCCTACTGAAGTAATGCTTATATTACTCCACAGAGCAGGTTCTCCAGTGGCTGCATCACAAGAAAGAATGTATCACATGATTTACTTGCCAGATATATAATTGTACTTTCAGCCACATTCAAAACAGAGTTAAAAAAAGCTGCCTTGTATTTTCTTATTACCTGTCACAATGGCTTATGTTTTTTTTTCTCAAACTTTTTTATTTGCTTGGCCGCCAGCTGTCAAGACACATCCCATCACGCTGCAGATCTGTGTCACGTCTGCCCGACGCTCGCGTTTTATGACAGCCAACTGCCAAATACCTCCATCAGAAGTAGGCTGGGTCTTTCCAGTTTGGTTTCCCTTTGGTTCTTATTAAAGTTGTCATCTCTAGCAGTCTTGCTTTAGTCTTACATGCATTGGTTCGCTTTCCTTTCACACAGGTAGGCAATATCCAGACCCTATTCAAAACACATGCGTACACATAAATGCACTCAACATACAAACTATTTTGCTTTGGGAGTGAGCGTCAAACCTTCTGTGTTACCCAAATGAATAATCTTAACTTTACAATCATTTTACAGTTTACAGTACAACAATCCAAATTGTTGAACCAAAACATAATGTTACCATTGTGACACCCATCTCACTGGTTTGCTGTGGGTGGCTATGTTCCGGGAAACCATGCGCTGATGTGCTCGTTACCACTGATGTGGCACACCTGGGCATCAGGCCCAAAAGATCAAAGCCCTCATAAGGGTTGACCTGTGACGGTGTTTGACACCACACTTTTCTTCTTTCCACTGCAGACTGGCTCCACCACTTCTCTCGTGTTAAGAACTTAAACCTTAGGCTTGCCCATTCAAAAACCTCTGAAACATCTGTGGCATTTCTTCATTTCATTTGCACAGACTATTTCGCAGTAGACTACAACATTTATTTTTCATTCTATGTGTGGTCTCCCCTATCGTTGTGGTGGTGTGATTCGTAACATCACAAAACACCACCATGAGCTTACAGTGCTGTGAAAAAGTATTGGCCCCCTTTCAGATTTCTTCTGTTTTTGCTTCTTTGTCATACTTACATTTTTCAGATCATCAAACCAATATTAACATCAGACAAAGACAACCTGAGGGAATACAAAATGCAGTTTTTAAATGATGATTTCATTTATTAAGGGAAAAAAGCTATCCAAACCAACCTGGCCCTATGTGAAAAAGTAATTGCCCCCTAAACCTAATAACTGGTTGTGCCACCCTTGGTGGCAACAACTGCAATCAAGCATTTGTGATGACTGGCAATGAGTCTTTCACATCGCTGTGGAGGAATTTTGGCACACTCTTCTTTGCAGAATTGTTTTAATTCAGCCACATTGGAGGGTTTTCGAGCCTGAACGGCCTGTTTAAGGTCATGCCACAGCATCTCAATCGGATTTAAGTCCGGACTTTGACTAGGCCACTCCAAAACCTTCATTTTGGGTTTTTTGAGCCATTCAGAGGTGGACTTGCTGGTGTGCTTCGGATCATTGTCCTGCTGCATAACCCAAGTGCGCTTGAGCTTAAGGTCCCGAACTGATGGCCGGACATTCTCCTTCAGGATTTTCTGGTAGAGAGCAGAATTCATGGTTTCATCAATTACGGCAAGTCGCCCAGGTTCTGAAGCAGCAGAGCAGCCCCAGACCATCACACTACCACCACCATGTTTGACTGTCGGTATGATGTTCTTTTCCTGAAATGCTGTGTTAGTTTTACCCCAGATGTAACGGGACGCACACCTTCCAAAAAGTTCCACTTTTGTCTCGTCAGTCCACAGAATATTTTCCCAAGTCTTGGGGATCATCAAGATGTTTTTTTGCCAAATGTGAGACGGGCCTTTCGAGTTCTTTTTGGTCAGCAGTGGTTTTCGCCTTGGAACTCTCCCATGGATACCATGTTTGCCCAGTCTCTTTCTTATTGTTGAATCATGAACACTGACCTTAACTGAGGCAAGTGAGGCCTGCGGTGCTTTAGATGTTGTTCTGGGTTCCTTTGTGACCTCCTGGATGAGTCGTCGATGCGCTCTTGGAGCAATTTTGGTAGGCCGGCCACTCCTGGGAAGGGTCACCACTGTTCCATGTTTTCTCCATTTGTGGATAATGGCTCTCACTGTGGTTTTCCGGAGTCCCAAAGCCTTAGAAATGGCTTTGTAACCCTTTCCAGACTGATAGATGTCAATGACTTTGTTTCTCATCTGTTCTTGAATTTCTTCAGATTGGGGCATGATGTGTTGCTTTTTGAGATTTTTTAGCGTACCTCATGTTGTCAGACAGGTTCTATTTAAGTGATTTCTTGATTCTACAGTTCTGGCAGTAATCGGGCCTAGGTGTGGCTAGTGAAATTGAACTCAGGTTTCCCAAAAATCTGGTTAATATCAGTTAATTCATGATTTTACAAGGGGGGGCAATTACTTTTTCACATAGGGCCTGGTTGGTTTGGATAGCTTTTTTCCCTTAATAAATGAAATCATCATTTAAAAACAGCTTTTTGTATTTACTCAGGTTATCTTTGTTTGATGTAAAAATTTGTTTGATAATCTGAAACATTTAAGTGTGACAAATGTGCAAAAACAATAAGTATCTGTAAGGGGGCAAATACTTTTTCACAGCACTGTTTAATTGTCTGTTGCGAAATTGGATATAGCATTTAGTATATTCCCATTGGATTGACACATCACATGCATGGGATCTGGGATGTGGGAGGCTCTTTATGTGTTGTCCAAAGGCGAAAGGTGCCAGGAGAAAGTCCGCCCTACCCCGCACTATTTACTGAGGTCCTTTCCATACCTTTACAAACTCAAGGGTTCTACACTTTTTGTGTGGTGGGTGAGTGGGAAACTTTCCCTGCAACACAAAGTACTGATCTCATCTTAAGGATCACATACTGTACTGTATAAAACTGAATTCAACCCACATTAAAAATGATTGCTTCCTTCATCACTTTACCACGATCCAGCCTCTCAGCTTCGATTATATTTACGTAAGTATAATCTAAACCAGTGTTCTTTCTGAAAATGGTGTATGTATGGTATGGGTATTTGTTCATTTGGCCAAAGGTCATACTTTTGCAGTCCCGTGTTTACTATAGAATTATTTAAATTTAAGCTATTCAAATATTCGAGAGCAAACAGATGACGAGGGAGGGGAAAATTCTATCTCATAGTCCAAACATTGCTCCTGCGAGAGTTTCTTTTAATGTGTAATGTTGACATAGGCTGTACTGCCTGTAGGCATGACTGGAGGGGTGTCTCTGCCCTACTCCTTAGTCTAGTCTGGCCTATGATCCCATATTATCATGAATCACATTGTTCATGTTTTATGACCTGCAATATCGCTGGGAAGCTCAAACAGTGTTGTTTTCCTTTAGAAAACACTTGCTGCACTTGGGCATGGAATGCGTTTTGTGCTATTTTCTGTTTCCATAGCCTCCCCTCGCTTACCCTTGGATCAATGACACTGGATCACAAAGACACCTTTGTCCATGTTCTATTAGGGAGCGATACAAGTGTTCTTCAATTAAGGATATCATTAAAGCCACTTGATAAGTCTCCCTCTCCCTGGGGTATATCCAGAAACTCATTAAATCCCTGGCTCGGATAAAGTCTTCCCATTCACTGTCACATTACCAGAGCTTGACTGATCCGATGGGCTGTTTATTAGTCTGGGGAGTCAAGGAGAAAGGCTCCATGGTCCACTGTGGACACACCAGCGGTTTACCCGCCGAGTGATTAGCCACGATGCGGCGGGGCTTAATGGTGTGAGCACCAGGCTTTTTGCTCGGTCCCCCACCCATCCCCCCCTCCTTGACCTTCCCCGACAGAGGCGGCTGACGCAAACAAATGATGAGCATCTGCTTCGGTGTCAGCGGCAGTGTCGCGCCCAGGCACGCTCATCAGGCATTCTGGATAAGCAACAGATCTAACTCCGGTGTACAGTGCCACTCAACGCGGCCCAGCGCTCCTGTCCCGATCCTTCAGATAAAGCCAACACGCTCACCAGGAGCACTTTGATCTCGGTCTCCTCCAAACAGTCTCCGCTTATTTTGGAAAGCGTTAGAAGACACACAAGGTAGGACAAACCCCACTGGTTCAATTGGTTGGCAGCAATTTAAGGTTTTATTTTGGGTTGCAAAAAGCATAACTACCTAATTAAATTCCCATATGAAGTTTTTTTCATTTTCCATTTCCATAACAAACTGTGGCATTAGAACGTGGGTGTTACCTTTCCTGTTTTAATAAACCTGCAGCAGTGCTAGCATTAATTAGATTGTTAATGTCTTTCATTGATACCAAACACTCAACACAGTAAATTAAACATCAAAATGAAGTTGATTTATTTAGCACAACATAGTTATTGGAGAGTGTTTGGAACATAATTAACACACATTTTCAGACCCCTGTTAAGGATTTTAGCAGTGATGAAAGGCATTTTTTTATTTTGATCATGAATAGCCGGTGCCAGTTTTAGACATCTGACCCTTAAACATACTGAAGCCATGTACTCTCTCTCCCCGAGGAACCTCGTTGGATTCTTCAAACTGTATGCATATGATGTGAAAAAATATATCACATGTTGTTGTCCTTATCCAAGATTACCATTGTATGAAAGTGATAGGGGACGGAGAACATGATAGTTGTGTTTAGTTATGAGTGTGAAGTTTCTGGTGTGGACCCGAGCCCATGAAAACAGCAGCACTACCACATGCTGTTAGAGTGCTTGGTGAATGCACTGATTGCTGTGCTTGATTGATGTAATGTAGGCTGGGAGGGCTGGAAGTTGGAGCCATTTCCCCTGTCGATTACAGCAAAAAAAATAAGATCTATTTGGGTGCTCTATAGCGACACAATCAATCACAATTTCTGACAGACAGTTGGTAACTTTTTGGCCAAGCATATGAATGCCAATGTTCAATGTTTTTAGGTCAAATTTACTGGAATAAAAGTTTTTTATTAAGTTATTTTTGACTGCTTCATAGTTTGCAAACTGCACACTTGATCAGAAATTGTGAGTTGTTCATCTTATCCTACATATTAGTCAAGCAACATGCAATTAAATGTGTCAACCACGGAGTTGTTGACTGTATTTGCGTTTGGTTAAGGTTTGCGTCTAATTATAACAGACTGAATTTTAATGATGTTAAATGAAACCTAGTGTAAATACTCTTATTTGTTCACAAAAGACCCCTTTTTCTACTTGATTCCGTTCCCTGGCCATGTTACACAATACAAATGTAATTTGTGATTTAATTCATCCTTTTTTACCAGTGCACCTGGAGCAAGGAAGGTTTCAGATTATATATTCAGTATATTTTCTCTATTTGTGGTCAACAACAGGTTTGCCAGCATCAACATTAGACTGAAAAAAAAAGAATACCGTAATAACCTTTCAGTTAGGTTTACATTTAACAAACAAACAAATAACACCCTATTAACATTTTTTATCAGTTCTCATTCTTAAAATAACCCAGGTTTCCATGTCAGTCCCTCATTTACCCCACCGCTGCCATTGCAAGCCTTCTCACCAGGACAACAAGCCAAAAAGTTATTCAAAAATAATGAGATCACAGGCCACCATTTTTATTTCATGATGGATAACACATCAGTTCTGTCCTGACAAGAGAGGCTGCTGGAAAGCGCGTACCATTTAACATTTTTTACTGGGAATAATGATACAAACAATTTATCTCCGGCCCAGAGTCTGTGACTTCTTGTAATTACCTTGCCCTGAATATACCTCAGCTCTAGTGATGGGAATGAGATGGGTGTCTAGCAAAAATATATTTGGGCCCATTTGGACACAGATATTCTGTAATTGGGTGGCTAATTGTACATCTGTCAATTCATCACCAGGCTCATCTGCTTTCTTTTCAACTGCCGCGCCGCTTTTCTGTGCTGCCATTGTTCACGCAGCCGTTATGACACACGTTCCCTTTGTCATCAATATTTTGACATTTTCCGCTTGCGTGCCAAATGACCCACGGTGACAAAAGTGAACCCAACAGATCTGACTTGATTGCCACCGCAGACTCTTCTGACAGATGCCTGGGTCAGAGGGATGAGTATGGCGTTTATGCTCTCTTAAATAGGATCACGGCATATAGTCTCAGCGCGGAAAAAACAAAGGACCTGGGCTGACACCTCCCCACATCGCCCACTGAGAATGATTAGAGAAAACATATCAGTGAGCTGGAGGTGATCCATGCTATTAATACACTGTGCGCTTACCCATGGCGCGGACTTTGTTGTAGTGCATCTCATCTTGTGTGCTCCATCTTCAACACATCTACAAATGGATATGCTAATTAGCTGCAAATCCCTGACAAGCCTGAAGAAATAACATTCTGACATAGCTCCTGCCCTGTTAAGAGCAATAGTGACACCTTTGGAATTGGATCTGTATTCCTAAACGCAATTATCATACGAATTGTGATTTTTACATCTACTTTGCAACTAATAAGGTATATTGATCACATACCTTGTAGGCGCGCAAGTAAATACTGTATGTCTTGTGTTTCTGAAGCCAGTACGTGCTAGTGATATCCTGGAGCCAACTGTTAGAGATTAGTCCTAAACCTTCATTATACAATATATTTTATATATCAGTATCTGATTATGACCATGTAATAGTTATTAATTAAACAAGCACAATCTTGAGTTGATGCCCTCTGGCATGCGGTGGAATGGACCAAATTAATACATTATGTGGGTTATTTCTGTAAGTCCTTTAATGACCAACACATGCTATGCCTGGACAACCTTAATAAATTATTTATTAATTCTGGGAGGACACTTCAGGGATATAAATTAGCTAAATCCTACACAGAATCATGGTGTAGTATAGTAACTGTTTTCAATCATTTAGAAACAATACACATTACTGTGCAAAGGTTTTAGGCAGGGGTGAAGTCTTTAAAGTTAAAAAAATATATATATAAAAATGTAAATCTCGATATATACATACATACATATATCCCAAGTAGTTTTCTAGTTTTCTCTTGGGAAACTATAGGGGCTCTGGGACTATTTATCTGATGAGGAAATGGCAATGCAATCAAGTTTCCTGAGTATGAAAGTGCCTCATGATAGCGGTTACGTCAGGCCTGGGCAATTATTTTTCATCGAGGGCCACATTAGAAAAATGTCTTTCCATTGCAGACCAGAATCATATTACCAGGTTATACATCATGTTTATGACTGAGTTGGCTGTTATGTATACATGGTGAATACAGAATACATGTTCTGAGTGATTTCTAATGGGGACATTATATGTTATGCCATTTTGACCAGGGTTTTGTACATTTGGACAGTGACATGTACAGTTTCTTCATTTTGAACCACCTTTCAGAACCAGAGAACGCTTGTGCAAAAACAGTGATACTCTTGCGTTTGTTGTGCCCTTTCAAAATGACATACACATAAACAAGCCATGGGCTTGTCTTATATGGATGCAATTAAAACCAAATTTTTTCCACCGACATCTTGCAGCACACTCTTTCCCTTTAAGACAAAATTCCATAGTTCTTTAAAAAAAAAAAAAAGTTTTTGCAAGTGGCTGTGTTTAGGAGAAGGGGGACCGTTTAAGACCACGAGACAGGCTCGGCAGTAGGTCGAAGACATCTAAGCCATAGTGATGTACAGAGTGCTCCTCGATGCAAAAAAGTCAGCCGGAATTTATTGGTTTAATTAGCCATCGTTAATGCTATTGACCTGACTCTCTAATTTAGGTCTGAAGCTATTTAACATCACACGCTGCGATAAAAGCTGGTGACAGCATAGGCCAGAAGGTAAGTCAGTGTGGGATGGTGGGGGACCGGGTTGAACTCCTGAGTCTTTATTCAGAGCTTACATGAAAATCTTTGCCAACACTTCATAACGTTCGTAACTAATTATCACTTAGAACGTTACAGGGCGAGCTCTTTTGTACACTTTCACAAGTTTAAATGTTCTTTCAGGGCAAGACAGTAAACATGCGTCTGGGATTGTATTTTTATGTTTTCCGACTGTGGAAGTGGCTACTCATTCTGGTTCATGGTGCACTCATGTGGTCAAAATGGTTCAAGTGAGTGACAGGATAGAACCAGTTTATTCTATCAAGAGCAAACATCTTATCCGGTTTCACAAGCCTCAAAAACACGCACTTAAATGGACCTGTGCTGGCCTTTTGGTCTGTGGTGGTAGCTTGATGTAAGTATTCAGCCAAGTCAACCTAGCTCCTATTTTCACCCTTCATACATCAGCTTCTGATTATTCATGCAGTTGTCCTGAGCACAAATATCACTTGGGGATATCCCTAAACATATAATATGGGTGAGTAAACCTGCTTTGAGGGGCTTGAACTTAAATCTATGGTATAACTATCATCTGAGTAAGAACAATTAAAGGTTACGCATCAGATCAAGTCTTTAACTCTCTATGCTCAAATATTGCGCATATGCAAGGTTGTTAGAATGTGGGACTTGGTGAGCCCACAGCAATCAACGTGTAATTCCGGTGGCCTTGATTGTTCCCAAAAAACTAATCCTGTGAACCAACAACACAGGGATTAGTATACTTGAATATTAATGGTCATGAATTACTTAGCATCCACCATGGGGTGTGTAAATGGGAATTATAAGTGTGTCCGGGCTTAGGGTCATGTTTTTATAGTTCAGCTGGCGTCTTGTAGCGGCGAGAGCTGAGCACCGTGGACAACCACAGAGAATGACATACATCTCAGTGGCTCTCTGTGCAGCCCTGACCGAGCGGGGGAAATTACTTTGGACTAATACCCAACATGAACAAGGACGGACAGGATAGAGGCAGAATTGGGTGCACACTTAGGATTAGCCAGGCTTTGGGTCATGGATATATGGCTCTGACCTTTGTGCTTGATAACTGCTAGTCGATACACACATTGGCTCAAAATATTTGGGAGGAAAACTCCTTTTCTGCCATGCTTCTTTCTGCCTTGTTTCTTTCCTCAATCAGCATCACAACGGTTGAGCATATGACTTTCAATATTTTTTCATTTGATCACAACTCCCTGTTTAGATGTTTTTCTCTGCATTGCTTTGTACTTTGCCTTCTAGGTAGTCGTAGAAGTATTATTAGGTATCCAAATCCTGTCTGAGGTAAAACACCCCATCTTTCAGCCAATTTATCTCTGAACACAAACTTGCCAACCAGAATTTAAATAATATAAACATGCATATGCGTTGTTAAGTATATATATGCATAATAATGCACACTGCACTGTTTCCCCCTTCAAGGATGCCTCACCTCTGGTTCCTTCTGAACTCTTCAGGCCTGGACAGGGAGCCAGGCCAGCCGGTGTGGCAGGGGAACCCTGGGCTCTCCTATTGTCACTGGTTTGAGGAGCACTGGAGCACCCAGCGGCTGTGGTGGGCCCTCATCAATCTGGGAGTACTGGAGACTAATGGTGCACCAGGTCCCGGGGGAAACGCAATCAGTTTCCCGATGCACTGCTCAGAATACCCTCTTGTCATATTCACCTTCCTCGCCGCCCTCTCGCCATTAGTCACTGGCTAATACGGTTATTTTTCTCACGGAAGTCCTAGAGCAGACATATCGCCGTCGCAAATTATGCATTTTCATTTTATCACCCGCACACTGGGCTCTCACCCGGTCAAGTAAATTATGGACATGCATACTGTGACAATGTGTGTCATGGCTGAGTGCGTTCCCCCCATCTCTCAGACAGAAGTGGTATCAATTAATACCACAGTTATCGTAGGTGATCTGTCTTTATCCATATGAAACAGCTGTCAATGGCTCTTTGTGCAATATCAGTGTATTCACTTACAGGATGCACATTACACATTACCCTACGATGGTCCCGTCAGAGTAGTCAGCCGAAATCACAAATACAACATGTTTTCATTAGTGACAGGGAAAGTATATTCTCTAAACCCTTTCACAGAGGGATGTATTGAGATGCTTTTCTCATATTTTTCTGATTGGCAGAATTCCATTTGTTTCATCAAAAAAATACTTTCAGGATTAAAGTATATAATCCGCTCAGTTAAGTGGCCAAAAAGCTGCTGAGCCAGCCAGGAAGGGTGGGGAAGGGAGGGCTAGCTGGGGGACAAACTGACACTGGTTATTTAAGAACTTAAAACGGTCTTATATGGCAAACATTTTGAGATGCCAACTTATCTCAGTGGCTTGAAGTTATGCTCAATTTCAACTCCCCTGGTACCATGGTTACTGTAGAAACCCATGGTGAGTTTGTGATTTGAATTCCGAACACTATCTCCTCAACCAGCAGGCTTCGTCACAGTGGCCACTGAAAGCATGATTAAAAACAGGTACATATTTTGTCTGTGGCTTTGAGTCTGCTTCATATTGACACAGACCTTTTACTAAACTCCCTTTGACACAGCAGCTCACTGTGAAAAAAAAAACGGAGAACCATCAAAGAATGAAAAGAGAAAAAAAGGAAGGAGAAAAAAAAAACACACGATAAGAGAAATTCCCTTTCGCCGCTTTGTCTTGGACGGTGGGCTTTTTCCAGCAGATGGGAACATTTGTCAAAGCGCACACTTTCTAATGGCATGTCCCGAGTCTTGGGGATGAGCCCCCAACATGTGGCTCAATGGGGCAGTAAGTGCTCTCACTCATTTCATTAGGGCCGCGTGATGGACCGGCTGAGAGACCGGTCTGTATAACCTGATGGGGGAAGGCAGCGAGCCATCCATCTCACCATGTCACAAACAGTGACGCTCACGCTTCCTCTCCCATGTTAGTTCAAACCTGCCACTCTGTCTCTCCTCCCCTGTCCTCTCCTCATTGGCTCCATTTATCACAGGAAGTCCCCACAGAGGAGGCCATTAGGTGTGGGCGTGTCCACTGCTGTCCACCATCCTCTTCTATTGAAGGAGAGCCTTTGTGAGTATACCCACATTTGACCCAAAGGTTCTGTTATTTGTATGGTCATAGGATTTGTCACAAGCACATTTGGATAAGGTCTCCTTTGTGTTGAGTTTTTCTTATTCGTTGAGAAATGTCCTTTAAGCACACACCATTTACAGGACGATTTCAACCGTCGCTTACAGAGTATTTTCCTGAATGCAGTGGAGTTATGCAGTGTCCCATTTCAACCGTCTCTTACAGAGTATTTTCCTGAATGCAGTGGTTATGCACTGTCCCATTTCAACCTTCTCTTACAGAGTATTTTCCTGAATGCAGTGGAGTTATGCAGTGTCCCATTTCAACCTTCTTTTACAGAGTGTGTCCCTGAATACGGTGGAGTTATGCAGTGTCCCGTTTCAACCTTGTGGTTCATGGACAGACAAGAGGAGAAGATTTGGGGAAATCATTTTGAAACCGAGCTCAAGAAGGACAATGCTGCAAGTCAAAGTCTGTATCTCCATTCCAAGGTCGTATCAGATCCTCTCCTGCTAGTCTATCAATATTTTATGTATTTTATTATGTTATGTCAGTGTTGGCTGTAGTGCATTAAGATTGTCATGACAATGGGACACACATTGCATGATGTACTGATAACACAAACATCGTTGCCAATTAACCAAAAGCTTTTGTATATGCCACCAATACATTAGGAGTCAATTTAATTCATTATAACCCTGAGAGATCTCTAAGTCATTTCTTGGCAAATCTGTTTGAGAGCCATTTTGTCATTACAGAAAATGGTAAGATGGCATGAACCATGACACCGATATTCATTCAATAGTCATTTGGTCATCACTTTGTAAGCGTGTGGTGTTTCAGCTATTTATGGGTTTATACTTTGGGAAATTATGGTTTCAATACTAGCCGTTTATGAAAATGATACCTGGGTAACGAATTGACTTGCTGAAAAAGCCAAGTTTCAACTTTATGTACAGTTCAAATGTGAAAGACATTAAGTCATTGTTCACTGCAATTGTAACGCCAACATCGATGATTCACAGATGATCTATCTCCAAAGAACATTTCATTCTTGCTTCTCTCATGCCCTGCAACCCGGTCAAAGCACATTCACCTTTGGCCGCATTATTGACTCAATGTTGACCAAAATAGCCGTGTGGGAAATTAATAGAAATTCTGTTTAATGAGGACAATCTCTCACTAGCCACGGATAAATTGGGGCACATGTGAACATGGTCCTTCTTTTTATAAATAAATATGTTTCAGGAAATATAGGGCCATTCTGAATCGTATTATCAAACATTTTCCATCACATCATGCAAATATGATCTGTTGCTTAATGTTTAACCACAGACGTTTATGAACTATATTTCATGTTTTTGCCAGGCAGTGGTTTTGGCCACTTTGTTTAAAAGTCTCTTCAGAAAGTGAGTTCAGATGTAGCTATTGTGCTGTCTACTGCATTTGAGTCACACAAACATTGGGTTTCAACTTGTTGTTCCTAGCACACCCATTCCAACATGCTCCCTGAGCAGTACATTATCCAGCAGCCTGATTATTTGATGGGAGCCAGATTGCAGACAAAACAACAATCGGGAAGCCCACTTTTGCTGATGAGGGCCCACTGTGACACCACTCACCAAGGATTTGATTATGGATTAGGTGAAGGAGAATTTGTATAATGACAGAGAAAAGCTGAAGCGGCTCACGGCACCGCGCGTGAGCGGTCGGCAGGTAGCCCGGCGACCTCCGGGGGCCTCCCGTGCAGAGCCGGAGACCACGAGAGCCCTGCGGCAACAGGGACAAACCACCAAGGGGAAAGAGGCCAATTCCACAACCCCCTTTCCAAAGTGAGTGTCCGCGGAACAACGGATGAGGTGGGAATGAAGACGGAAGCACACGGCAGAGGGGAAGAGAGAATCCTCTTTTTTTGAACGCCTCCCGTCTATTGACAGAGATCGGTTATCACTGAGGCGGACGGAGGAGTAATCCCGGTGAGAGCTGCAGCCACTCTGTCCTTCCTGAGATTACATTATTTTCCCAAATTGCGACCGAAGCGACTCGGATTCCTCCTCGGCTGTGTCGGCGGAGGGGAGAGCAGGAGAGCGGTTCGCCGTGTCATCCAAGACCTGGAAGCCATCTCATCTCACCCCCCCCCCCCCGCGACAGGGAATACTCACTAATGCAAAAGCAGTGTAGGCTGGGACAAATTGTGAACCCCGATGCCACGGGGCTACGCCACTCGTCCTCCTGGTTCCCCGTGCGGCCTCGGGCAGGGCTACGACAGCCCCCGTCGGGTTTCCCCACCTCCCTGTTTGTTCATACCAGACGGTGTGTTTGGTACCACCTCCACTGTGTGTTGCTGCGTGTTTGAGTGGGCCATGGCGAGCCCTGCTCACTGTTTCCAAGCAGCATGCCTTCTGGGTCCTGTGAACAAAATGACCTCAACTACATCACTCCTCCAAAATTAAGTGTTACCACTTTAATAAAATAAAGGACATTAGGTGCCTAACGCCACAGTATAATCCCAGGCAGGGATTGGTTTAGTTATTGCTAGCCATAACCTCAGAGTTTTATTCATGCACTGAGTGATCTCTGGAAGGGATATTAATGACGGATCAGGAGAACGTTGAATGGCTTCTAAACACTAAAAGCTGTGTGGCCCAGCAGGAGTGTCAAGGAGTCACAAAAACCTGTCCTTGTACCAGCCGGATTTCTTTTCTGAAGCTGTCATTTCAGAAATTGCTTTAAATTGTCAACTTTTATAGCTAATTAGTTTGCCTGTTTTTAATGTGCAGGTCAGTTTTAAATATTTTAAAACACTCTGGGAGCAAAAAAGTATCCCTCGTATTAGCATAGTGTAACATATTACGACAAGTCAGGCTGCCGACGTGTCAAAACTGGCTAAGCACAGAAACAACAGTCCCCCCCCACCCCCCCCCCTTAATTGGATATACATAATAAACCATCATTTGTAGAACAACAGAAAGCCAGGAAACCTGATGAGGACAACGATCCAACGTGTCGGTGGTCGAGTTCGGTTCGGGTTTTTGGTTCCGTGCATCATTTAGAACCAGCACACCGTGAGCACGTCTTGTGTGTGCTGGGACGCTGTCATGCACGAGGGAGTGCAACCAATGTGAACTGGCCGGGTCGCGCATCGAGGTATCACAAGCCCCCCTGAGAACCGCACAAGGTTCTTCCCTTCGTGGAACATAGTTCAACTCACACTCACCAGCAACGGGGGAAAACAAAATCACTCTTTTCTCAAAACGTGGCCATGGGGGCATTCGAATGGTGGCCTTTTTCACAACTGTTTACTCAAAGAAGCTAGAGGGCATGACCTCCATCACGCCGCATTAAGTCTGCCACACATCGGACCACAAAATAAAGGGAGTGAGCCACTTACTTCCTTCATTTTGTGGTTCGATTTTCAAAGCCCCAATTAAATATGGATTCAGTGAATATAAGACAACGCAGCACCAGGGTACTTTTACAGTACTGAAAGATAGAGAGGACGGCCGGATGGAGCAAAAGATAGAGCAGATATTTTAAAAATATTTGCTGATACAAGAGATAACTTACTCTCTTACAAAGGGATTCAAGTTGGCATGGCTCTTTTTCGAATCAGCAACCTGGGAACTAGAAGCTTAAATCCTGGTGTTTGGTTGGCAAATCAATGGGGTTTGAGCTGGACTGGAAGCAGGCCCACAGCTCCATCGATCCCCCAACACTGTGGACTTTGCCTTAGCCTCTGGGGAGATCCTTTAACACATCTTACTGTGGGGCTGCTGAGACCTGCTGGATTAAAGAAAGCTCAACTAAAACAGGCTGTAGATAAAATGGGGCTCATTCATCGTTCCAAATCTATTCAGGGGACTGACAAAGAGAGAAGCCTCTTCGAAGGGCATTGTGAGGGCAAAATGGAAAACGTCAGGAGACAGATTTAAGCTTTCCGCACTTAATCAGGATTGAGATTTTTTGACCAGTTGAGGTGAACAAGCTGGAAGTATTCAACGTTTTGTCTTGTGTGTAAGGGGGTTAGCGTGTGTTGTTTTCAAAATGTTCTGAATGCACTTTTGTTCTGAATAATATTTAAATGAGGGGGTTTTGTTTAAAAACATTCCACAAAAAGGAAAACAAACACTTGATACAGTAGATACAATCCTCAGGCTGTTTTCATCAATTCAACAACGCACTAATTTATACAATATGTTGAAATAAATTAATTATTGGTGTTTTATAAGACAAATCATTTGTGCAGGATGTTCGGTCTATTTCGATTTTCTCCCTCGCGGAGATACTGTTCAAAATGGCTGATCCAACGTGCTGTCGGATACAATATTTCACTGCGGGTCAAGGGAATCGAAATGCATAGGCTACCGCACCTATTATCTTTTAGACTCTGATCTAGGAAGGCACAAGAGGTACAGGGCCAAGAAGCATCTCTTCTACGTTTCAATCTGCCAATGCCTTAAACAGTTATCGGCCTGGGCATGGAAACCAACGGCCAGTCACAGCACAGTGACCTCACGGAGATGGGAGTTTGCCACCGAGTCAATGGGGCTGAAAACTTGGTGGTGCACTTGTTCCTAATGTGCCGCCAGCCATAATAAGTCACCGTGATTGCATTTTAATGCTGTGCAGGGGGGGGGAGAGAAAAAAACAACAACGTTAATGGTCTGATGTTGGCTCGGTGCGGCAAATGTTGACAGAGACTTATCCCGGCCACGGCTGTGATGAGTCAATCAGAGCAAAGGGGCTCCTGCCAAGTCCTGCAGTGTCACTGGCTGGGTCACACGTGTCATGTTGACCTCTGATACGTACGCACAAACACCGCACGCCCTCGTTCCCTCACAAGACACTTCACTGGAGACGTGATGGTCACACCTTACAGCGTTTTAGAAAAATATACATGCATTGTTTTGAATGTGTTTAGTTTCATTAAAATATGGATCTCAGTTGAAGAAATAATTCCACTCCTCACCCCCCCAACCTCTCATGTTGAATTGAGATGCAACTGTGACTGTTCATCTTGACTTCTTGGCCTACCTTTCACTTAATCGAGCTGATCACATGGACTTCCCGGTTGATGATTGGTTATTGTCTAGAGGCCAAATCCCATCAAACCCCTGTCTGTATTGATCTCTGAAAGGTGGTGGAGGGGCTCTTACCAACTTTCCCCACTTAAGTTCCCCCGTTCTGTCCGGCTGGTAGAGGTCAGTTGTCCCCGAGGTGAGTCGAGGTCGCTGGATCCCCGGGATCTAATGGTGGTCAGTAGCACCAGTCCTCACCCCTCTGAGTGGAAAATGACAAAGCTCCTCCTTGCAGAGGGGGCAGTGCATGGGGGAGGACTGCCCAAACAATCAGTCACAGAGGAGCAAAATGGCCCGGGTGCACACAGAGAGGCCAAAATTGGAAGTTGACTGATGAGTAATTGCAGGACGGCTCTGTCAGCGGTGGCCAGCCATCTATTAACAGCCTCTATTTCCCCTCGCCTGTCCCCCCCACCCACCAGCCCCCCTCCGACCCGCCCTGCCTCCCACACACTGCTTACGGGCCGGGGCCAGGCTCGCTGTGATGCTGCGTTGGATTTCAAAGCCTATTTAATGGCTGGGTCCTGGAGACAGACCAAGTCTAAGCTCCTTGCTTACATTTGCAATTTACAAATGCAGAACATTAAAGAAGGAGAGGAGTAGACAGAGAGAGGGAGAGAGGGAGAGAGTCAGGGGGAGAGCGATAGAGAGAGTGAGAGTCGGGGAGAGCGATGGAGTGAGGAACAGAGAGAGAGAGAGAAACAATCAATATCAACCTCTAAGTAAGGTTAATCCTTTGACATTGTCTGACTGGCGAAATACTGTATGTGTAGTGTATGTATCAACTTAATGCACGCCCTTTGTCTTACCACTGCAGCAGGCGGGAGCCAAATGAGTGCCAAATTAGAGATCATTAGTTGAGGATGTATGCAGGGCGAAAGACCTCATACTGCCTAGAAGCATGGATACTGCAGTTGAACAACACCACCACGGGAAGGATCATTTCCAACCCTGTCAAAAGGGAAAATATCCACATGGCTAGCAGAAAAATCTGCCTGAATAACATTCCTTTATCATATGACTTTTTCTCCAGCCCCGTTATCGCAAGCCCGCCACGTACACACAAATAGTACCGTAGCCATTATTTTTTTTTATTGAGATGCTTTCCCGAGGGACTCACAGCAAATGGTTGAAGGGACTGTAGGAAAATGAAAGATGCAAACCTTTAGTTTATGAGATTTTTCACTCAGCTGAAATAAAAAACGGAATGTCGACGAGGGTTAGGGTGGAGGCGTAAATAGCAAACAAAGGTCAGTTCTGCTTTATTTCTGCTGCAAGACTCAGATTATGGACGGAGAAAATGTCTCTGCCGGTATATTCCATTGTAACTCTGGCTGAAAAGGACACCAGTGCAGCATGGCACCATTAAGGTGTTTACAACGGTCTGAGTAAGGAGGCTTGTCTGGGTGCTGCTTTTAGTGAAAACAAAAAAGACAACAAAACAAATTCAGTAATGTTTATTTTCAACCTCAATGTCTCTTAGGCAGTCCCTTTAGTGCCACTATGTCATTTTTGCCCAGAAACACATGCAAAAATCCTTAAATTAGCGTTATATAACCGCAAAGTAAAATTGTGGACATTCAACTCTATGTAAAGGGACTTCTGAGATGTACATGACCCAATATGCCATGAATGTTAAAGGTACTACACGCAGTATTAAATACATGTACAGTACACACTGTATTAAAAACATGTATACTATACGCAGTATTAAATACATGTACAGTACACACTGTATTAAAAACATGTATACTATACACAGTATTAAATACATGTATAGTACACACAGTATTAAAAACATGTATACTATACACAGTATTGAATACATGTACACTATACACAGTATTAAATGTGTGTATACTACATACAGTATTAAATACATGTATACTATACGCAGTATTAAATACATGTATACGACACACAGTATTACTTACATGTATACTATACACAGTATTAAATACATGTATACTACACACAGTATTAAATACATTTATACTTATTTAGAATACAGTGTACGACAGGCCCATGGTATATGAAACATTTGAATTCATGCCAATAATGTATACATTATGAGTTAAATCTGTTAAATGTCCTATATTTCCTTCCCACATGCTCTTGGAACATCCATTCATTTATTTGAGCATGAAAAAGCTGTTCTGACTTGCTATAGAAATGACAAAATGCATCGTGGTTTTAAAGACTGACAGTCCAACAGCCCATTTACCAAAATGCTTTGATTGGGCTGATATCACAAAGTTTCGATAAGGTCGGACCCAAGGTCGGACTTCAATAGCCACTCCACATTTGAAAGAGAATAACCTTTTATATTTTATACTTGCATGAACATTTGAACCGTGTGACTTCTTCAAGAGCTTTGGTTTCACATACCACGTGCCTGCTCTGGTGGTCGAACTGGCAACCCCTCTATCCCTGTTACAGGGAGGAATGGGTGGGGAATGATTGAGCAAAATGTGCTTTTACCAATCACAGTAACATATCCCCCCCCCCCCCTCATCAAAATAATATAACCTCACATCACTGCATTGACTGTTCCAGAGACACATTGTCGTGCTGTCCTTTCCTTTTTCTCACATTCAAAGTGTGGACATTTGCGTAGTTTGCAACCCACGCTTATTTCCAGTCATCTCCAAGGTGGAAAACAAACATGTCATGCGGGGATATCTGCTATGCCCATGCCAACAGAAAGTCCTCTGGGGGGGGGGGGGGGTGTTAATAAGTGGGCTCAAATGCCGCAGGGCAGGATATGTGCTTTTGCGTGGGGAGACAGGGATTTCAGTGGACGGCTGTCAAGCCAGTGGATCAAAGAAGCTCCTTCCCACTGCATAGGCTCATCGCAAGGAGTGAGACCGAGTGTAAGTGCAATGTTCGTATTTGTGTGGATGTGTGAGTGTGTGTGTGTGTGTGTGTGAGTGAGTGAGAGAGAGTGAGTGAGTGAGAGAGAGAGAGAGCGAGAGAGAGAGAGAGAGAGAGAAGCAGCACTCCTCTCCTTGGTTTGCAAACCCTCTGTTCTAATTCCCCCCCTGAGTGAGACCCACTCTAAGCATAGAGTAATAACACACTCTAGTCAGCAGGGGTGCCTAGAAGTGTCATCAATGTCAGAACATGTGCTCAAGTGGATTCTGAGTGCTCGGTGAACCACAAACCACAGCACTGTCCCAAAGAAAACCTTTGAATTTTGCAATGATGTTCTATTTGATAGAGAACAGTTCAACCGTGCTGGGAGCATTGTCTCAGGCTCTTTAGCAAGACAGAGTGGCTGGGAAAAACAGAAGCGGAGGTGTGCTGTGGTCGTCAATATCAATGCCACTTCGACACTTGTCACTCTGAGTCCAAAATGCCCTTCCCTTGTTAAGATCCCAATTAGGTTCAGACATGTGCAAAGTCCACGTACTCTGTCTCCCTCCACTCCACTGGACTATGTGCTGTGGCTTCTGCTGTGCGCAACATCAAGATATCCCACCCAAGCGTCCATGAAAGCATGAAATCTTTGCTCTTGCTTTGGGCATTTCCCGTGTCAGTTGATATCCATGGACATTGGAATAATGCCATAGCCCAAGGAAGGGGAAACATAGCTCTACGGACTATGGGAAGTAAATATATCAGCTGCTGGGATAACAGAGCCTGACGACTGCAGCGTGAGGCCGGCCTGGCTGATCACTCACGCATGTGTCTTAATCGCGGGAGGAGGGGTGGTGCACAACGTTGTCTTCAGGAGCGCTTTATCAAACATCACAAAACAGTATTGTTTTATACTCCAGCAAGTAACTTGCAGTTGCAGTTACAGCAAAAATTATGTTTTGCCCAAGTGCTATACTATCGCTGCACTGAAATGCACCAAACTTACTAATCAAATACTTACCAAATAAAATGAATATACAGTAGTTTTTCTGAAAATATTTTTGGGGAATACCAACCATGGGCGTAAAACATTAATAGCAGTAGTTCCATGCTGTACAAAGATAATCAAAATGTAATGAACAATAAATAATAAAACCATCACCCCAATTAAATCAACAACAAAAATAAACTAATATTGGAACGCCACTTTTTTTACAATGCGTTTCTGTTACGGCTGTGTAACAATATTTTTTTTGCTTTGAATCTGAAAGTTTCTTTTCTACTTTACAGCACAGTAGTTCCGTAGTATCTCGGACAATGGTTTATTCAGACGGTATTCACTGACATTTTTCATCTTATTGCTCTGCCAACTTTGAGTGCATCAATTGTGAGCTACATTTCAATGTCACAAAGACCCAGAGTTAAAAGAAGATAGCCCATTGCATTATTCTGTTATCTACAGTGAGTTATAAAATAAGTTACACTGAATGACCAAACTTAAGCTACATTCCCAAACCATCTCATGATGACAGTCTGAGATCCAATTGTTACATCCCTGCTTGGATACCTTGGATAACGCTCTCCCCCAGCATGTCACTGACTGTGGGGATGCAGACAAGGGAGACTGGACTAGACTGGTGCATGTTGGGAACTACGGTTCCAGAAGATAGCACTTCGGCCCTGTCAACCTCCTGTCAACAACGGAACTCACATTTCTCCATTTGTATTGTTTCTTTGCGACAAGCTGTGGGGTCGTTGGACCAGAGGTGAGCTATTGATTTTCTGCTAAGTTAGTTGGTAATTCTCTAACCCGACCCAAACTAGGTCATTGAGGGTGAATCCCCTCTCAAAATAAATGTCAGAAGCACAGGTAGAAAAGATATCGGCTCCTAAAACCAGATTTGGAGTTAACTCTACATGTAGGCCTATCAACACTAAAGATATATTGAAATGGTGGTATTGATGATTCATTTATTTGCATTAATTTGTTTTCCTTAGGTGTTACACTATTTGTCCCCAAAAGCTTAGGTTTGCCTTACCTTGCAGCCTTCAAACAAATGCAAAATAGCATTCGGTGCTTGGCAGTATTTTCCAAGCATAAATCAAAACTGCGATTCCACCGACAGTATAGCACAGACAGACTGTGAGATCTTTGGCGGTAGGGGTAAAGCATGAAACGATGCGTGGAGCACCCCGGCAGAAAATCAATATGCTCACACCGCGGCTCACGTTTGACTTTGCAGCCAGTGGCAGCCACCTCGGAGAGTGATGGCTGAAAGCGACTGACGGGCGGGGTTTGTTACCGTCGCTCTGCGTTGATACGATCCCTGCGCCCGTGTTTCGGTTCAGCTCCTCAGCCTGGCTGCGGGACCCTAGCGCAGGAGCACCCCTCCGTGATTTGATTGAATATCAAGAGGGCCGGGGCGTCGTGCTCCACCTGGAGCTGTCGCTGCCTTCAAACTCCATCCATTTCGCCATATTTCATTTCTGTCTTGATGTATTGTGTGTTCTTTGATGGGTCTATGGACATCTTCAAAGGTCACATTTTATAAAAAACTGCATGCGTCATGACACTATAGGGCATATTGGGCCTCATTCACCAACTGGTCTTGTGAAGAATTTTCTTCTTAAAACCCACTTATGCAGGTTTCACAAAGATTCTGACATTCACCCTGTTCTCTTATTTTTGGATTTGTTCTTATGTTCTTTGAGCACATTTGAGTGCTGACATGTTAGTGTAAAATATATGCATTATTATTTATTGTATTGTTATTGGATTTAATTTGTATTCTACACACAGTCATATTATCGGATTTACAGTCACTATTGGCAACTTTTTTGTATTAACGTATTATCAATACCTTTCTACAGTTTGTACATTGTAATGTCTATGGGAGAATGAAAAAATTGCCATTGAGTTTAGTCCTCTTAAGGTCTCAATATTCAGCATAAAAGCTGTCTGCGGGGGGCGTGATCTCCCGCAAAACTGTGACACAAGGAAAGGCACAAGGAAGTGCATCACTAAATCAGGAAGAGATGACCATACTTGGAGTATAGTCGTTGATCATGTTAGCAATTTACGGTGACCACGAGCACTCTGCATGTCTTAAAGTCCCCCTCCAGTCATTTTATAAAATATTTTAAATATTCTGCTTGTATAAATCCTGTCTGTTATGCTTTTGTCAGCAAAATACGTTCGATTACCTTGTTTATTATCCAAAATATGTAATCTTCTCCTTCTGCCTGATTAAGAATTCCTGAATCTGAGTGGACCCGCCCCCTTCTATTCGAATACCCACCCAGTCCCCGCCCCCCTCCTTTGCCGTCGCGCATACTTGCTCCAGAGTCACCCCGCCCATGAACGGTGGTTGGTTAAAAATGGTTACTTCAAAATTTAGGACGAGACTGTCCTTGGTGGACTGGAGTTTCAAAGCAGAAATGCTCAGCCATGGCGTTGGCTGCTTATTTTGCTCCTGATATGTCTCGTAGCACATGAAAAACATAAGGAGCACAACGAGAAAAACTGGATTTTCACTGAAAGGAGTCTTTAATAAAAAATTATGACAGCAAGCAAACTGTGAAGGTAGCCAAAAGCACCAACAGGTGCTTTAAATAACAAAAACATTTTGATCATTTATAATATTTTTTATAATTATTGTTTGCATTATGTTACTGATTATTATGGTATTTGAACATAAAGACAACACTAAAGCCTCAGTTCACACACGGGGCCCAGGTCTGTGTCCAAATACTCAGCTGATGGCATACCCAAGAGTGATGTCTTTAATGGCTCCAATGTGCTGGTCCAGCTCAGATAACTCTGGTCAAGCATTTCCCCCTCCAGTGGTCAGCGTCTCTCTTCTGTGTTTGGCAATATTGTTTTTACCCTCAGATTTGACATTGGACTTTTTTCTTATTTTAGTTCATCAGTTTTGCGCCTTTCTCCGGACACAGTGTTCATTGAACGAGTAATAGCATCCCCATGCGTCTTTTTGTGTTATTTTATATCCACTACTGCATTGACACTACTAAATGTGACAGCTAAGAAAGATAAAACAATAAACAGATTGATAAGAAATGATGCTCTGGCAAGTCCAGGCATGGGCCTTCTCGCCAGACAATTGAAAAAAATAATTACGGCAAATTATACACATCAAAACAAGATACACATTACATTTAAAAAAAAGAACATTGAGCAAGTATAAATTACGTTTACTCAGCTTTTGTCTTGTCTTTGAGTTATCACGGTACCATTAGAAAATTGGGCCTAGAGTGTTATCAGTCGAGGATTATTAAAGCCTACTTCATTCTATAAATTGGTTAAATTACTCACTGAAATGTTTTGGCTTCAGAAGAAACACAACAATATTTCAACTTGAAGAAATCATTGAGGCTTTGTGTGCCAAGTTTTGTTTTAATATATGCGTCTTTTCTTGGTCAGTGCAAACACTGCCTGACAAAGGAATAAATTGAATAAGGCACTGTGAAGTTTTCCGGATTCAATCTTTGCCGTACCCATGTCAAAAATGTATTGTGGTCACAAGTGAGGTAGAGCCTATCAAACTTATGCATGGCTAACCACATCACATCCACAAATAATTTAACTTTATCACTCATACGTTAAAAACGAATGCTGAAATTTGTCTTTCCAAAGCTTTTTGTTAAGTGAATTACTACAAAGGCTATTGCCTGTAAAATAAGCTTGTGTAATGCAGGAAAGCACCTGTCAATCCTTGTTGCTAACTCTGACTCGGCTGTCTGTGTTTATCTAGACATTCAGCTTCAGCTCTCACTGAAATTAAAAACCTGCAAGGACAAAGTGGCTTTACAGCAAAGTGTTCCATAATTACTTTTTACGATGAAATGAATGCCACGATAGGTGATAAATTGGATATCCTAGGTCAGCCATTTCTGCAGCCATTTGTGAATTATTGAGGGACATTTTGGGGGACATGCACAACTACTACAGCAAAGAGGTAGGAACATTTGCTATTCCTTCAGAGAAGGATTTGTATTGCCGCCTTTATCTCTATTACTATTTGCTACGTTGAAATAAAAAGTATTTAGGATTTTCAGGACTGAACCAAGGCCAAATCATCTCATTCCTTTCAGAAACACAGCTTGCAGCCATTATATTGAACAACTCACATCTCATTTCAAATAAACCTTTCAACAAATACAGTGTAAACATAGAAAATGCCATATAAATATCTCACCTCAAGCTACTCTTTCACCTAGTATAGGTCTTGCTAGTCAGGCTCGAATTGCAGATATATATACCAAAGCTATAAGGTATATTATATCCTTATAGTGTATCTTGACACTGAAATGTACTTTAATATTAGTCTGTTGCAGTGTATCATTTCATGCCAATAGAGTAATATCTCACGGCACGTCGTTGAGTGACACTTCCTGTAACATCTCCTTTCACTGTCTGCCATTTTACAACATACAGTAGTAGTTTAAAACCTTTTATGGCTCAGAGGAGAAGAAGAAGGGAAGAGTTATCATTACGGCAACTCTCAAGTGCCTGGGCTTTTATATGTCATCATGGCATGGTTTGAAGTGCAAAACCTCCGTCCACACGAGCGAAAGGCGGCTTCACAGTCCTCCTCCTCTGCTTTCCTTTCTCATAATGTCTTCAAATGTATGACGAGTTCATTATGGCCACATATATTAGTCCATCTGCCTCCTCAGCTTTGCAGTACAGACCGCCTTCAGAATCTCCTGAGTCTTGACCATGTTGACTAATTGGTAAAAGTTTAAGGCTAATGAGCCAGGTTTTAGCTCTGGGGTTCAGCAGATCTCTTTATTTTTCTTAACTTGCCAGTAATGTGTCAAATGGGCCCGCAAAGATTCTGCAGGTGTTTTCATTCTAAACTTCATCCACCACCAGGAGAATTAGAGTCGTATCGACTTGATAGACTGGTGCACTGATTGGGTGACTAGATCATGTTTCTCTTGTCTGAGTCACAGGCTTTCAATACTGCCAATGGAATCCAATTCATATTCCCATCTTTTTCAACTAAAATGTTTAACGTTTAAATCATCGATAATCCATTTTAATGCTGAACTTGATGACATAAGAAATAAAAAAGTGGTGTTTTATTTTTTGATGCGGAGCTTTCAGTGGAATAGGAGGGAGAGTCGATTGAAGCGGAATAATCACTGCGGATGGTATCTTGTCTTTGTGTTTAGCATTTTTTCCACATTTCAGCACAAGTGACAACCACACAGACGGAAAGCCCATATGTCATGCAATTCTTCATGCTAATTCTCTTAACATTTATTATAATATATCAGAAGAAACAACCCATTTGGTGAATGAAAAGTATTTTGTTGACGCCATCCACATCTGCTTCATCGAGCTTCTCTCTTTTTCTCCCTGCGTGATTACACACCAATGGCTTTGAACCGTGGAAGAAGCTTTTGATTGACGTATCTGGGAAAAGATGTCCATCTCGCAAGGGGACTCGGCGGAGCTGTTTTGTTCATCTGTTCATCCAGCATTCTCCATGGACCCATAACAAAGAAGTAAGATGTTTTACTTGCTTGTTGTGGGATGTAGACACATTTCCTTCGAAAACAGCACATAAACAAAGACTTAATGAAGGTATCCCTTGATCATTATATTTAGACGCTTTAGAACCACAGCGGCCATTCTTGGTTCCAATGTGATTAAAAAGCACATTGACCAGTCAAATAATTGTTTCTAAATTAAATAATTCTCACTCGGTATCCGTTATGCAACCTTTAATGCTCCCACTGAAAGCACATGCTTCATGTTAGGATTATTTGTGATCCCAACACCAGCCATTGAAGTGATGATCGAACAACCACTTGCTCATCTTTCTTTTCTAACAATGTATTCTAACTTTTTCTTGGATTAGTTCTGAGGCAAAACGCACATCAATAGAAGAGTTGGGAATCGACTTTGGCCCATATACTCTCGGCACAACTCCCGATAAGGAGAGAGGCCTGTTAGTTTGCAGCAAGTGATAAGAGTCGTTGTCACACTCAATTACAGGCCTCTCCTGAAGTTTGTCTCAGTGTCAGCCCAAGGGACCCTCTTTAAAGAAAGCTGGCAGGATAACAATCAACATTGTGCCTTATGCAGCACATCTGCATTATGGAAATTGCAGGAGTTTAATCTTTGTGTCATGCAATCTTAGAATTTGAGTGACTGGGCTGTTTCCAATCAAACATATTAAGTTGTCAGTGTCAAGGTGCCTTGACGCTGCAATTGAAAATGAAGAGGCTCTCCTTTGAATCTGAAAGGTAGCAGAACAGCTGATTTATATCAAACGTATAGCAATGACAACACTGGGTGTTCAAACCGCTCATAAATAATCCATTTCTATTCATACTATTCATGCAGGTACTGCTAGTTATCGATGGTAAAGAAATTACAAAGTTGAATTGAACCTTTGAATTCACATGAGCACCTTGTTTTTAAATGGTGGCATGCAAATGACACTGAATGTTTTCTTAGATATCCACACATGTTGGTTTGGGTTGTGATTTCGGATGAGTGCGTTGAGCATCTGCAATGAGATTGGAACGTTCCATAACTGACCCCCCTGGCCATAACCATATTGTCACCTATGATGACTATTACACCAGTCGGGGCATTACCAGTAGGGTGATGTGGGGTGGAAAATAGATTTCATATGTGACAGCTCTTATCTGTCCTTCAAGAAACACATTTTGCAGGCGGGGAAGGGCAGGCTAGATTAGTCTGTGCATCATATGATAGACAAACATTGGGGACAGGTGCCAATAGCGCTTTGCTTGATTGAAAATGCAGACATTTTCTGTATATGTCTTTTCCGAAAACGAGTCACCCAAAACGCACGTATGGCAAAACACATGAACATGCTATAATGATATTAATTAAATATGAATTCAAAAACATACTCTTTACGCCTTTGACCTAGCTGCTGGAAATATAAAGATATTGCATATGTTCATGTCACTGTTGGACATTATGGAAGTATATAGCGACCGAAATTCGAATGAAAAGTCAAACTCGAAAATGATAAAGCAATAATAGGATTGCATTTTTGATTTCAAGTTATGTGCGCATAATCTGGGTCATAATTAAAATCCAAATTAGTGCAAACAATGTTTTTGTATTTTTTTTTTTATGTTGATGAACGGCCAATGTTTGCCAAATTTAAAATGAAAAAGCATTGTTTATCTGACTTTTAGTTACACATATTCTGTATGCAACAATCTTGCCACATTGAAAATCAAAACGTAAATGCTCAAATGACAAATCAATGTTCACTTTGGCATTTCATTTACAAATTGTTGTTACTGCATTATTTGTGACAGAAATGGATCTAAAATACAATGTGATATTTATAATGCTATTTCTTCGTCAGTAGGCGCTAAAGCGACACAATTCAAAGGCTAAAGCTTTACTCTCCTTTGCGATTTGATAATTGTCAATGTGGAAAGGTTTTGTGAAACTAAAAGTCAATGCTTTTCATTTGAAATTTGGCATACATTGGCCATACCTTAACACAAAAATGTAAATACAAATACCTTTTTTGCAATTGGATTTTAATTATGATCCAGATTATGTGCAGATAACTCGAAATCAAAATTGCAATCCTATTGTTGCTTTATCCTTTGCAAGTTTGACTTTTCATTTGAATTTTGCCCGCTATATACTTCAATAGGATATGCTGTGTGCCTTACCATGTTCTGATATATTTCCACATAATGCACTTTAAAGATTCAATTGATGTCAGTGGAAAACATAGCTTGTTGTTTACAGCAGCTGTTAAAATGAGAACATGTTTTTGAAGCAGAAACTCCAAGAGAAACAAAGAGACACAAACTAACCATCTGCTCATCATAACTATTTTCTCAGCAATTCAATTTTGTCATCATTTGATTACCCCGATAGTCAGGCTGTGGAAAATTATTTATTTTTCCTCTGGAGTCAAAGAAAAATCTTTTGAGATATCACCCTAGAAAAAAACTAAAATGCACTTACAAACATGAAGCATGCAGGCTTTAATTTAACCCTTGCTTCCAGGAAGGTCTAAAAGAAAATAAGAAGATGGCTTTGTGATAAACAGAGCATTGCCTATTTCTTTGACTCAGCTGACAGAGGAACAGATGGGCCCTCTTGGAGCAAACTTCACTGCTAATTAGTTAAATTAGTCAATCACTCCCACTCTTAGTCACTGCCCGTCCCTTTTCCACTCTTCTGAGACGTATTTAGCAGTCCAAATGTTTTAAATAAATAACTATGATATGGCACTTCATGCAATTCAAAGCAATTCATGCTCTTTTATATGTTCATAAATTAATTAAAGAATCAATCAAAGAATCAATCAATGTAGTTATTAGTAATTGGTGTCAATTACATTTGTTATTTTTGCCCAATCCACATCCACTATGTTACCAAAACCAGTTGAAATATAAGTATTTTACAAAAGGGTCTACCTAAGCACTGGGTCTACTAATTAGGATTCCTGTAGCACTGCATGAGCCTAATTCACTGTAGGTCATCCGGGAGAGAATTAGCCAGGTCTGTTAAGGTGGCAAAATAGTGTTGATCTGTTTGTTCTTCCTATCAAGCACTACTAATCATAGGGGCCCACTTGACATCATCTTCTCCAGCACAGAAAGACACAGAAACGTTGGGCTGTTGGTGGAAAGGCTCCAGAAGAGATTGTGTTCTGATTGGAACAGATTGATATCATATAAAGCTCTATTCTGAAAAGGCTTTTACTTTCTTTAAAATATGTTTTTCTTATTGCAACCCTACCCTTGATTGTTTTTTCTAAAAAGGGCTATGGATAATTTTGGTACTGAAATCTCAACAACATATATAGAACATAGGGCCGTCAAAAAGGTAAACATTTACTGTCCGAAGTGTATTTGTTAATTTATAGGGATAGCATTTTCTTTTTAATGGAAGTCCTTCTTCTGAATCTGAATTTGAACTGTTATGTTGTTATTTATTTATGTATTTATTTATGTATAAGGAAGTACACATGGTCCGTTTCATTTATAACGTAAAGGGTGAAACACGCATGAATTCAAGTGATTCAATGTTAACTGTATGGTATCCCTAGATTGGAAAAGGGGATTAAGTAGTTCAACACAAAGGCCTACCATTTAGAAAGAGCATCTGTCTCTAAAGAATGAGTCACGCACAACCTTGAAACGCATAAAAGCCCTGCTCCCTTTTTTTCGCGGGACTGTCATTAAGACATTCAAAACCTTTTGACACGAGGATAAAGCAACAGATGCCAGGGACCATTAACTCTAAACAGAGTTAGAGTCGCTTCAGCCAGACCTCCTGACTACCTGATCTCGGGTCTCTGGAAAAGTATTAAAAGCTTTGCCCCACAGTCTAACCTCCAGTTTGGCAGACAGTAATTATGACTATGGCCATATTCTGCCAAATCAAACGTCCGCACCCATCCCTCCTCTTGGCATCTAATTGCTGACAAAAATCACCTAGAGATAATGCAATCCCATTTGTGATTAGCATATAATTGATGATAATGCCATAGCTACCATGGGACTGTAAAGGCTCTTACAACATGTCTGCGTTTGGCGGAGAAGTCTTAAATGGACTGTTACTATAACTCTCTCTCTCTCTCTCTCTCTCTCTCTAATCAGAGACGGGACAGTTTGCCAATGCTGCAACCTTGCACAGCAGCAGCTAAGACGGCATGATCTGCCCTAGAACCGCAAGCAAGGATCTGAAAATGAAGCGTCACAACAATGTCAAACTCGCAGGTCACAAACAATGCAGATGTTTTTTAAACAGATTTCTACAGTATGACTTAGAAGCTGTTTAAATGTTTCATGATTTCTAAATGATGTGCTTTTGGAAATCATTATCACCCCTCGTCAGACCAGTGTCCAATAGTTTGGCATTTTTTGTATAAATCTTGAGTCTGCTGGGAGTGTTAAACGGGACCAGGTTTGGACTCGCTGGAGGTTCGATGCGTTGCTGTTATTTGAGGAAAGAACAATCCGTCCCAGAAGAGCTGTGTCACTGTATTACGAGAGGTTATAGGAGACGATGCATTTTCTATCAGAAATACACTGCAGATCACTGTATTTAGCGTGTCATAACAAATCAATTTTTCTTTTACCGTAGACACACACAGCAGGGGCATGCCACAGTCAACTTTGTTTAAGTTGTTTCTTTAATTGTAGGGGCATGTCTGACACATTATTTGACAACGGCAGCATCAATGTTTATTTGTTCCTTAACCATTAAGTCAACAGCATTAAGTGCAGCAGATGAAGTGAGTGTAATCGTGAAGAGGTATAATTTAAGTCCTCTCCATAGAGTGACAAGTCATCAGCTTACGTTAAGCGCTGTACAGCCATTTTATGACCATTTTCACAGAGCTCTTGCGTACAACTCGTAACCTTGCCCGTCATGGTTTAGATCCTCATAAATAATGAGAGGACTCAATTCCAGCATCTGGATAGTGTAAGTATAAGCACAGTCTGTATTCTATATGTGAGCCATGGTTATCAAGATAGCTGATTATTTTTAGAAGAATAGAACATCAAATACAATAGTGACTGTGAGGCACGTGCTTATGATTTAATATAAAAAAAAAGTCTAGGCTTAAGGTAAGAGAGATACCTTTGTCCTAGATTACTAGAAAGGCGCTCATAAAACCCATGTATTATAATAATAATTATAATTATAATAATACATGATCACGAATGGACTGGTCTTTAGCTACACGTCCTTGCTGAAAGCTTGTGTTTTCTTTTAACAGTGGTATGTGTTCAATTAACTTACTCAGATAAAAACAATTTTTACCTACTGTTGTAAAAGATTGATTTAGCCTTTAGATACTGCAACGTTTAAATAAAGTAAGAAACTGTTTTGAATTGTTAGGGTAGTTAGAGGATTAGGTATTGTATTCAGTTGAGGGCCTTTCATTTGCATTTCATTTATATAGCGCTTTTCTAAACACAAAGCGCTTCACGATACCGGGGCACAAACCAGAACAAAATGAGAGGAGAACAGATTGAGGAAAAACAGAACAACTGTATTGAACTGAACGACATTGACAAGGAAAGGACACAAGGGGGAGCTGGGAATGGAAAGCAGATTGAGGAGTCGGTGGGAGGGGGAGGGGGGGGGGGGGGGGATCATTTGTAGGACAAGCTAAAGAGGTGTGTTTTGAGACGGGACTGGAAGGTGATAGTGGTGTCTCTGACTGATGGGGGGAGTTCCATAGCCTTGGTGCCACCCTGGAGAAGGCTCTGTTGCCGAGGCTCTGTAGACTTCATTTAGGGATGATGAGTTGGCTGGCAGTTGATGACCTGGTTGGTTGGTGGTAGATAAGGATTTCTGCAAGGTAGGTGGAGGCGAGGTTGTGGAGTGCTTTGAAGGATGAGGACTTTATATTGGATCCGTTCGATCCCGACGGGGGTGATGTGATTCCAGGACGTGGTGCTTGTGAGGAGTCTTGCTGCTGAATTCTGAACCACTTGGAGTTTATGGAGTGAGTGTGAGCTGATTCCAGGGAGGAGTGAGTTGCAGTAGTTGAGTTGACTGGAGATGAAGGAGTGGATAATGGTTTCAGCAGCCGTGCCGGAGAGGGAGGACCTTATTTCTGCAATAGGTGAAAGAAGGGGGTTTTGACAGTGTTGCGGATGTCAAGGGAGAGATTTGAGTCCAATATTACACCAAGGTTGCGAGCATGAGGGGAGGGGAAGACTATGATGCCGTCTAGTGAGAGTATGAGGGCTCCGGCCTTTTTAAGTGTTGATTTGGAGCCAATGAGGTGGAGTTCTGTTTTATTGCTGTTCAGTTGCAAGAAGCTGTTTTTCATCCAGAGTGTTATTGCAGACAAACATGATTCGATGTGAGCCAGGGGTGGGTGGGTGGGGGGTTTGGTGCTGAGGAAGATTTGTGTGTCATCTGCATAGCAGTAAAAGTCCAGGTTGAAGTGACAGATGATCTGCCCAGGGGGGAGCATGCAGATAGTGAATAATAGGGGACCAAGCACAGCGCCTTGTGAGACACCATGAGTGACAGCATCAGTTGAGGAGGTGTGAGGATTGAGGTTGATGAAATGTTTCCGGTGGGTGAGGTAGGATCGGAGGAGAGTGAGTGCGGTACCCTCCCCACCCACTTCCAGCAGCCTTGTGAGCAGGATGTCATGACTCATTGTCTCAAAGGCAGCTGATTGATCAAGGAGAATGAGGATGTAGAGGGCACCTGAGCCAGAAGATGTAAGGAGGTCATTGGTGAGTTTGACCAGGGCTGCTTCTGTGAGAATTATTATGTTGTGTGGGCGGGGCCCATTTACGGTATATGATCTGCTTGTTTGCGTTCAGAAGGGGGAATTGTTGTGGGATCTAGAGGGTGAAGAACTCCAGAGACCCAACCAGCTGATTTTCTTTTCTTTTGAGTTGAGTGTTTACCTGGGGAATACCAACCTTCCCCCTAAGTGAAAAGGCCGAAAGCAATTGGTAACCACAGACTGAGCTGGTTGCTCATGTAGGAGCTAACCCCCCAGCTGGCCTTGGAGACTGTGGCCAACCCCCCCCCCCCCCCCCCCCCCCCCCCCCAGGTATGTTTGAAATGTCAGATCCAGCCTACCTTATTTCCACACCTATACACCAGAATTCATAGTTAGGATCAGACCCAGGGTCCACAATAACCCCTAACACAATAGAGTAGGGTCTGATATCATGACAGCATGTACTCATGCTAGACCACAAACAGCTACGCTGCGTCTCAAATGGCATACTACTACTTTTTTTATTTTAGTAGGTACTGTAGCTGCACTTGAAAAGTATGTACTGTTACATGCATTTTTGGCATACTGCATTTGACATAGTATGTATTGGGACATACTAAATCGTTCTCTGGCTTGTATATAGTATGGTTGTGTGGCTATTGAGATGCAGCAATTGTGTCTATACTTCTAAATAACGTGGACATTGCTAGAATAACAATAGTAGTATTTCCTTTTTTTCTGAGATGCAATGCCTTGTTGAACAATGATGTCAGAGCAGCAGTGTTGGAGGAGTTACTTGATCATTAAAATCTAAGATAAGTATGATGTTAAGCAGATCATGGACTACTGCAGTAAAGTAGGACTATTTGGAAGAGAACGACAATAAAGGGGAATTATGTCAAAAAATAAATGAGTGTAAAAATTGGTCAATTTAATGAGTCATTAAATTGGTCGAAGCGATATTACTCTAAACCCATTCAAGATCACGCAAGATTCCAGTAAGACCCATCAGTCAAATCTCCTCTTTGGAATGTCCATTGTTGTGACCTGGGCATTCGTGGAACTATTTGACCAAGCAAATACTCTAGGATACTTGGAGGCACTTGGTGCTTGCTCCTTGCAATAGACACTTCCCATAAAGCAACTTGTTTTGAAATCCCATTCAATCAATTTCAATGTCTCATAATTTTTCCATTGAATTATCAATCCAGTCACAACAGAATGTTCTCCGAGTTTCCCTCCATCCCAATGAACAAATAGAAAACAGAAAGACAATCATTATAAACTCCATATATTATAGTTAACCGTTCTAAGTCTTGTATGATGCAATAAAGTTTAAAAAAAGAATATGACAGCTAGAGACTATTAATGTCACCCAGTAAATTTGATAGTACAATACGGAATTGTTTTACACTTTATTATGCCATTTTGTTTATTCTCAGACAGATCACTCGTCAGTAATTAAATCACTAGATGGGTGACGACCTACACACTGAACCTGGGAGTCACTGTTGCCTTTGCGGTGAATCTTTGAATATGTTGGACATTAATTGTACAACTCTAAGCAAACAGCTCTGCTGTTCCACATAAGTTCAACAATGTTTGTCCTGCACGTTGTTTAAGTTACCTGCAAATCATATCTTAACTGCTACAAGAGATCAGGACTTCAAAGTGTAGGATTTACATTACTTTTTCATGTCATCTTACCTTCGGACCCATAGTATAGTGCTCGGGTTCAGAAGTACAAAAACATAAACAAACCACAAAGAGTTTCTCAGTCGCTTTACTTGCCAAACCCCTACTTTGTGGAAGTTAGAATCAATGTCTCCTTTTCTGACAACATCAAGAAGCAGGTGTGCCTTTGTCTACGCTACCATAGCCTTGCCCCTGGCAAAAGTCATTGTGGAAATCAAACTAGACAACCAGCCTTAGATTCAACCCTTTAATAGACCAAGTTACCTTTAGCTGCATGCCTGTCTAGAAAGAGCAGGTCCATGAGGTAAAATCTGTCTATGCCCTTAATACTTTTCACTCCACTCGTCCACTCCCGCCTGTCTTCCCTGGCACTTTAATCAGTGTCAACAAGTTAACAGGAAGTCCTCGGTGAGAGGCTTACATGTACAGGGAATTAGAAAGCTGATCTAAGTATCATTTTATTTTTCAGACACTCACAGCTTTCTCTTCTTGTTTGGCCCTTGGGCATGGAGTGGGCTAGATGTAGGATCATGCTTGAAATAACATTTTAATAAGTCAGACACTACTAACATTGACTAATGTAGCAAACCAGAATATAGAGACAAGCTCATGTTCCGACTGCAGCAACAATCTAGGAACCCTTCCTATCTAACCCTAAATACGTTTTAGAGCTATTTACTTTTAGATTACATATTTAATCTACAGTCTCAACCCCACTCCTATATGGCAGGCCTTTTAAAAAAAAACACAGTTTTCATAGTGATCAAGTGATTTCACTGATCAAGTAATTGCTTTCTATAGTAGGAATAACGTCCTCATTTGCAAATTGTCTATAACATTTTAGATTAGAAGTGGTGACAGTGCGTATCTATTGCATATTGGGTGAAACGCTTCACACCTTTCCAATACATAATACAATGTCAGACACGCGGCAACACGTATTGAACGTAAGATTGAGAAAAAAAAAGAAAATAAAATGTTTAAGTGTACGGTGTGGTCACGCCTTGATGACCTACACGGTGGGAACTCTAATTGCTCTTAATGTTTGCGGCCCCGCGTCAAACGCTCTGTCTAAATGGCGGTGACAGGTGACGGGGACAGATGACAGACGACGGCGAAGTGCCGCCTGCATTGCAGTCGATCTACCGACTTGGACAATATTTGTGTGACTTTGACTCTCTCTGACAGATGTGTCAGTAAAACAAACACAAGGGACAGCCGGGGCCCACGGGTAAAGATAGAGAGATAGAGGTGAAGAAAGTGAGACTGAGATGGCCACAACTCTGCCTTGACTGACTCATTGATTTTCCATTTTCCCTTTTAACTATTTCATTTCCAAACGCGCCTGGCCAGCACACGTTAGACCACGCCAACGTGCATTCATTTTTTTGTACCCCACCATCTATAAGAGCACAAGAGCAGCAGAGGTGTGTGTGTGGGAAGGGGGGAGGGGGGACCTGTGTATTTACTGCCTCTACAGCCTGATCTACACTGAGGCCGTCTCCAGTGGTTCCTCCAGACCAGAGGCTCATTACTCAGAGAGGAGGTGTCTGCAGGACTCGTGATGTAGAGATGACGCCTCACAGAGTGTAAAAAAGAAATCTCTTGCTTTGATAAAGGGACAGGCATTGCTTCTCTGAGACAGAGCCGAGCTCATGGATCATTTCACTGGACGGTAGACTGTCTTGAGGGTCTTGAACTCGTCTTCCGGTGTTGAATTTCTTTCTTTCTTTCTTTCTTTCTTTCTTTTTGGGGTAGGGGTTCTGAGCCATGACAGTCTAGCTCAGGCTGCATGTCTGAAATTAGATCAGTGGCTGTTGGCAAAATGTACTAATGGTTAACAGAATGGTGGCTTCACCCCTAATGATGCATAGTAAACTACGACAGGGATAGTATGTGTAATATCTGAGTATAAGAAATTAATCAAAGAAAAAAATAAAATATATACATATATATATATATATATATATATATATATATATATATATATATATATATATATATATATATATATATATATTCTTTTCAAAACTCTTCAGTTGGTCATAGTGTTTTTTTTTTCATAAGTTACTTTCTGATTTGCTGACGATGTTGAAACGAGTATATCGGTTTAAACCAAATAAATCATTCCATTGGATAAGGGGGAACACGTGTTACCTCCCAGTGTTGAAAGGACACGCATGCGTACAGGAACACAAATGCATCTTTATTATGTTACACTGACCTTCAGTGTCTCAGAAAGGCACACGCCCTCTCTGTGGTGACCTGACTTTCACTCTGACCCTTCCCCCACATTGGAACAACAGCTTCAACTCGAACATCTGTGAAGATGCCAAAATTTGCCCTTGCAGGTATTGGCTTTGTCGTTTAAGGTTTGCATGTCATTTTTGGAAGGATTTTCTTTTAGATGGCTGGTGAACAAGTCCTGCGCTAATGAAATGAGGGAACCCATCAAGATGTATAGATTACCCTGAACATGAGCAGAAATCCCATTATGCCCGTGCATAGAATACAGAAACCTCCACGTCGGAGCCAAAGACAAATAGCGTGAAACCCTGAACGTAGCAGGGAGAGGGAAATTATGCACATGAAGTTGATGTGTTTTGAGGAAGACCACATAGCGCTGTCAGCATATACCTGGGAATGAATAGAAATACCTTTGTCTTGACACCCAAAGACCACGCTGGGCTGCATAATTGCGCAGATGCTGTTTCAAGGGTACGCTCTCCTTTGTCCATGAATTGAACATGAACTTGAACACATTTTTCCTTTCAGTATACAAATTGTTATTCAGACGTGGGTGTTTCTGAAAGGCATGATCTTGAATTCAATAGTGAACAACTGGTGGTCAGTCATGCCGTTTGGCATAGGGAACATGAAACAGTGCTGATTTCAGATCCATAATTTGGGACACAAGGACTAAACATGCAGTGCCATTAACATTGTACATAATGGCCATTTTTAGTTGAGGCTACGCTCCTTTGGTTGAGAAAGGTGTGCTACTGCAAGCCGACAAAGCAAACACCTACTGCAAGCCCATATGCCTATTTCTCAACAGGGCCGCACACAGAAAGACCACAACAAAAAAGCTATTGATGCAAATTGTGACAATTTGAATCTGCCCATTGCAAGCATTCTTATGGACTATTGCTGCCCAGCCTTCTGAAGTATGAAGTGCTTTGCCAATTCAAATCAATGATGAAATGTTGCGTTGTAAGCCAATCTTGTGGCAGACTGCACTTCGATGCTACTTAAAGTCTCAGAATTGAATCATTTTGACTTCAAATCTAGGTCTATAATTATTTCATGCCTTAACTAAACCATCGCAAGGACCTTCACCTCACTGTTGTTAAAACAAATAAAGTTAAGCCAACCTCACTAGCCAATTAAAAATAAATTGTATGCAGTAGGAGTGTTCTGAATGTTGTCTCTGTTGCACCAATTAATAATGAGAATGTATTGAGTAGGCCTATGCATATTGAGTAAATAGTTTGTTTACCTTAAAAATATTCACTATTATTCGAGATACTGTGCCCTCCCCACACAGACATATTGTGATAAAAAATATGATTGGTCTATTCTTTAACCTTTCACAAAATAAACCAATTGTTACAACAAATTCAACATACCATATTATGTTGATTGAACATTTGAAGAACATTTGTCTCTCTTTTTGGCACCTCTAGCAATTTGTTGTAAATAAATGGTATTGAGGCATGTTCCTGTTTAAACTTAATAATAATATGCACTCCTTGGAAGGGGATGCAAGTGTATTTACTAAGAGAACTAAGAGAAAGCAATGTGTTGCATTGTGAATGGAGTGCATCACAAGAAGTTACAATTGATAGTTTATAAAAGAGTGTGGACTGACAAAGCATATTCCACATTTGTAAACTTTAACAAAAAAGGAATACTGTTAACTGATCTGAGAGGCCTCAGTGTGCTGTACTAGGCCCTACACTCAGCATAGACAGTAGCTTAGATTTGCTTTGAAAATTGTAAGCGAAAAACAGATCCTGCCCGGTCTACCGACTACGTTGCATGGCTCATGTTCTATTAATGTAAACTGCACTCCTTTGAATATAAGAGAAAATGAGACAGCGGTAGGTGACGTACTGCATAACTGTCCGCTCTCAGCTATTCAGAGGCCCTTGGACAGCATTGTTAGACGGTGCTTCAACTCAAGAAGCCATTTAGCAAAATGCCCAGAGGCGGTTCTGATTCCGATTCGTCAGCACGACCTAATAAATGTGTCACTTGTGCTGTTGGAGACCTAGCTTGGTGCCATTAATGACAGACACTACTGATTTAGCCCCTGCTAGCCCCCTAATTAACCAGCCAGATGATTTTCAGGGGCCCCTTCGCCGCAAAGGCAAATACGGGGGGTGATTGAGCCACGCAGGAGGGCCTCGGAGGCGTGCGTGCTCGCACGCAGATTACACTGCAGAACTGCTCATTAAGCTCACACCAAACAGCTCCTTGTGAAGCCATTGTGCGTCTATAATGTGCACGTGTCGTGTTTGTCATGCTGACTGTAATTAGCGTGAACCTTAAATGTTGTGGTGGATGTGAGCATCCGAGTGGGTGGAACTGGGCAAACACGCGCATTTGTTGGGCAAATGAGGGAGAGAGAAATAGTGGGACGCTAACTGTAAACCGCATGACGACGCAGTGCTTACCACTTTGGAGCCACTCGTACAGGGACTGTTGTCAACAATTGTGCGATATTGTCCCACTGTGTTGTTGTCTGGTCCTGCCATTGGTCAGAAATTTTGAAAAAGGGATGGTGATAAATACTATATGACTGAATGCTTGATATCAGGAAAGTCCCCACCCATTGTAACACAACGTTGCCTTTTGTGGGACTAGCTCCTTTCTTATTCCATGGGGTGGCACTGTGCTAAATCCCTCATCTGACCAGCATATATGCCACGTTCGCCCCACTTTCCCAGCTGGCCTTAATCTCTGCCCTCGACTGAGACAGATTAATCCCGGCAGTGCTGACATTATCTGCTGTTAGACACCACGGACACTGGACACAGGGAGGACACACTCCAGATTCTACAGCAGAAACATTTCTCTCCATCCTGAACCAACAGGAGCGACAATCCCTATGGACGACTCCATGACACTGCTCAGAGCTAATTGCGTTGTCCCCAGGGGTTTATACTGGAAGGATTGCATATCCTCAATGGGGAGGATTATTTGCTGTACTGTATTTGCTCACTTTTGCCCGCCATGGAAATGCACTGATTCATTCGATCAGAGTGCGTGTTTCCGTTAGTGGCGTGGAACGTTCATAAACAGGGTTGAAGAGGCTGAGCTCTTAACCCGGCCCTGGTTTAGTTTCAGCAGCCAGCTTGTTTCTTTAGCGGCTCAACAGGGCACTGCTCTCACCGATTAATGATAGAGCAATTATAAAAAAAAGAAAATAGAGAAAAAAAAAGCATATCTATGTCAGAGCGTTAATTAATGGGAATTTATTGGAGTGGAGTTCCATTACGTTGTTCTTTTTTTTTCCTCTTTTCGCGGAGTGTAATGACTCTTGGGCAGAGTCGTCCATACATGTAAACCCTGTCACAGGGACTGATTAAAAGTACGGGGTGGTAAATGTTTACCACCTGGTGTGACTTCCCGTGGCTGCGGCGGGCACGAAAACAAGGAGCCCGCGGGTTCCGTTGCCGCACTCTGACGAACACATTCCATTAATTATCTTTGTAATTTATAAGCCAGAAGCTGTTTGATGTAGCGTGACAGATTGTTATAATAAAGATGGAGCGTGTAGGACGGCAGTGCACAGGAGGAGAAAAAAGACTGTTTTATTCAATGAACCCAGCGCTTTTCTACTCACAGTAGTTAAGCAACTTGGAGGCAGGCATCCTGAACTTTTCAATAACAGACAGAAGGCTGCACACGATCGGCCACAGGTACGTGTGTGAAGCAGTAGAATGGGTGTCAATTACAACAGGAAGGTTGATCCAGCTCCACAGTGTGCTGAAAATGCAGTGCTGTCTTTGAGACTAGAGTAGGCAATGCCCATTTAGTAGACCCTTTTTGTCACCACAGATTACCTTCTGATTTTCAAAAGCTATTCAGGATTTCTCACATGTATTGCTAATACATTGCACAACTTACAATTTATGAACTCATGATATGTCTCCTCGTGACGGCGACTTCTGTGCTCTTTATTTCATGATTTTTGCACGTTGTTGTTTGAATTGTACATAGCCCAACTGTCAAAGGGAATCATGTCAAGACAGAAAACCTTCTTGGACTATGAAGCTGCGTCTGCAGCAGCAGCACTGATGGAAATCGCTTTCACACCTTCCCACACTGCAACATTTGCATTCGCATCCTTCTTTGGAGGAGGAAGAGGGTAAGTGGATTTCTTCATTAGTTTTCCCGAGATTATGCATGAGAAGCCTGCGGACCTCATACAAACTTGACTGAAATGATGCCACTTGCTTCGATATTTCCCCCCTACCCAATAGACAAGAAGTTGATAAATCTGTTAGTCAACAATATTCTTTGGAACATTCACAAGACGTCTAGACCGTGTATCCAGACTGCTGTGTGTCTTACTCGGAGCACTTATGATGGCGATGCCGAGACGCAGCGAAAAGAGGGAGAGGGACAAAACAACGGTCAGGTGTGGAGCGAAGACAAAGCCTCCGGGACGTCGTCTCTCCTCTCCGCCTCCGGCGCCGCCTCAGACGACACCTGGTACCACGTTTGGAGCTCCCACCCGGTCCGACTGGCGCTCTCCATGAGCGTCAGCTGATCCACCGCACGCTCTTCCTCCGTTCACTCCGGACGGCTTTTGGGGGGGCAAAGTATCGTGACGCTCTACGGAACCGTACAGAGTCCATTTTCAGCCTCCTTTCACCGGTGGCGGGTAATAAAGACACAGTTACCCTACAGGCCCTGGGGCGCTTCAATCCATCCGACCTGCCTTTACAGAGACTCGCAAAGCCCAGCTGTGTGTGCGGGGGGTGGAGGGCAGCAAGTGGTCCTCTCCGTCCCCTCCTATCCCCGGCCACATGGCCTGGGCCGTCACTGGGCAGGGAGATAACCGGCTTCGGGCACGGCCTGTCCTTTATGGGGACGTCAAAGGCTCCGTGCCGGGGCGGCGACACGTCCGCAGGAGCCACCGTAGTCGGCGCGTAACCCTGCTTCAGCCGCTCACCGCCTCCTGAGAGGGAGAGCTTACCTTCCTCGGCTCCCCGGCCGGACTCAAGCCTCCCGCCCGGTGGACGGCGCTTACAATGGCCAAAACAGAGCCGTGGCAGCCTGGCGTGGGAGAGTCTTAAGCGGTCGGCTTCCAGGTCCCCTAGCGTTTGTTTTACAGCTTTGAACTTAAAGCGTCGCGGGTGTTTAAATTGGCACTTCATCATGCGGCACGAGTGATACAGAGGGAGAGACGCTCCGCCCATCCATCACGCCTCTTATCGCGTTAAAGCGCAGGTTGCCGGGGGTCTAAGGCAGACAGCTCGTTGGGGGGCCTGGTGGGTGTCACTTCATCTCATTGGTCCTGTCAGAGCCATTAAACAGGTTGGCCACCAGAGATGAGGTCAGACTCCACTAGGTCTCATTAATTACTTTACCTTTGCGCAAGCTGCTGCCCAAAAAAAAAAAGAAAAAAGTCAGGCTTTGGAGTGACGGTTTGCCTATGGTAATTCTGTCACTAGAGGGTGTCGGCCTGTCATTGGTACTTACATTGAAACATTGGTGTACACGCTCACACACACCCAAAGCTGCACACTTTGTAAAGTTGATAAGCCGACAGCCATGCCCACAACTTTGTCCTTACAATTTGCAGTGTTATTTTAATCGAAAGCCGCTGCTGGTGCAGCGTTGCAGTGCCATGCAGCTGGGATATACATTTTGGCATTCTGACAGATCCATACATTGGCCCTGTGGAATGGAGCTTCTGTAAATATCCCTGGACGTGGAGCATCTGCAATCTGTCCATGTTTAAATGGAGGGGAAGGATAACCTATCTGAGGGAGAAAATTACATGCACCTCCCCAGCGAGCGCCTTCCAAAAAGTCAACGAGAGACGGTTACATTTGTAATTAGTTTTCCATCGCAGAAACGTTTGGCTTCAATATTCCTGCCTCGGAGCTTCATTATCGTCTGTGCAATCTATCAAAAAACAGCCAATATTTCCGACCATATCCATCTCGGTGTCTGTGCTAACAACAGACCATGGGGATACCGGGGCAATAAATGGAAAAGGGCCTGGCTGCAATCCAGCAGTCTGTTATTACTCAGGGTCTCATTACTGGTCTGGGAATCATATATCTGATGGAAGACACGGGCCAAATGAAGGGGAGAGAATAAAGCAGGCTAATGTTCTCTGCACCTATCGGAGGTGGTAGAGGGTACCCTTGAAGCTCCAGATCCCCCTGGGCTCGGACAACCCTTGTGTCTCTCCATAAATATTTCAACGTCGGAAAGAAAAGGTCATTTTTCGAAGGCCTGACTGAAATGTGCACTAAGATTTTTGTCTGTCTCTAGGGGACTGCACCAGAGAGCTAACTATCCAATTAGTAGACTGATCTGAGCAAAGTGTTCTATTCAGATGTTTATGAGAACAATGCACATACACACACATTTGGCATACATGTACACGTACTGTCTATTAAAAAAGCGTAATTTCTCTGACATCGTTTTGGGTCAATCCATTGTAAGTGGGTGGTGATGCAAACTAAAGTTAAATGAGATCTGCCCGCTTCCCCAGGCCCACCTCCAATTAATCACGTTGATGGGTTTAGCTACACACTATTCACTCAAACTAATCCATACCTCACCCACACACACACACTCCATCTAGGCAGAAAGAGCAGGCGTTCACACGCACTTTTCCTCCATTTTCCTCCTTTCGAAGAGCACACAAAGACACGTGACCTGGCCACTAACACATTCTCACTTGTTCTGGGCTTGTTGGTGTTGGAGCTACGGTAAGAGTGTCCCCTCTTACTAGCCAATTATTTCTACTCTCCGTTGACCTGGAGAGAATCCTAGGTGCCTTAAATCACTAAGGGCACTGGTGATGTTTGCGTCTGAATTGTGTTCTGAAAAGAGTTCTTCATCCTCTCGCTAACAGGTTCCAACGCCTGTCCTCGCTGTGGCTCACCTGAGCCACGTTCTCAGCACACACAGACATACACACACACACACACACACACACACACACACACACACACACAAACAAAAAAGTAAATGAAAATCAAACCGTGTTTATTTGGTAATCCCGCCTGTGCTCTCTATTAATACTGCATTACAGACTTGCGTTTCCTCTGAGCCAGTTGCCTCAGTCTGTTTGTAGCTCTGCTCGTGGGCCCACTCTAACCCTCCTGCAGTCTCCACAATGCCTGAGGCCAATGTAAGGGGCAGTAGCTAGTGGCGGTGGCAGCCACCGAGGAAGCCAAGAGACAGGGAGCAAATACTGAAGGTTAAGTTACATCCCACCAGATAAACATGCATTACTGCACTACACGGAGTGGGGGAGAGAGGAGTTCAGGGGAAGGCTCCCCATCTGGTCAGGAGCTGTTCCTATCTCAATCCAATTTCACTTTCACTCTCTCTCGCCCTCGCTCTCCAGCTCTCTCATGCTGTCCCTTTTTTTCTATTTCCGACTGTCTCTCTCTCTCTTACTCTCTCTCTCTCTCTCTCTCTCTGGCTCTTGTACTCTCTTTTTGTCTGTTGCTCTCTGTCTGTATTGCTTTCTCTAGACTGTTTTTTTCTCTTCTGTCTCTCTTCAGTTGCTTCACAACCTTCGCAATGTAAAAGGTTTATAAGGCTACAATGCCTTTTGAAAGGTTTTTCAAAAAAGTCCTTTATTGTAAGTACAAAGTTTCAGTTTACACATCATTACGCCAACAGATGGGAGTTTGAGGAAATGGAAATTCAAGATTCAAGATTAACTTTATTGTTTATTGTTAACCCATTTTTTATTTTTTATTTATTTATTTATTTGCACAGTAAAAACAAAACAGAAACACATCAAAAAAATTATAAAGAATATATACATATATATAAATACATATATATATATATATATATATATATATATATATATATATATATATATATACATATATATATATATAATAAACATGTGCAGGTGAGGTTAGAAACCCGAGTGGGCTTATAACAAATACCTCACCTAAAAAGTAATTATCAGACGTTAGAATACTGTTGGCCTAGTTCAAATCATTTAGGGGGGAAAAATAATAATGACAGTTTGCATATAGAACAGATAGTTAATACAAATATTTTTTTGTACGTGCGTGGGAGTGTGTGAGCATGTGTGTATGTGTGTGTGTGTGTGTGTGTGTCTGTGAGCGTGCGTAAGTGAAAATGAGTGTTAGGTTACACGGAGGAGACTACTGAGAAGTTTGGTTCAGTAGGTTAAACTTCAAACTGTGCTCGAAACTGTTAAGGGATGATGATGCTTTGGAAATATGAAGATAGGAATTCCAGAGTGTGGAACCTCTATATCTGAAAGAGAATTGAGTCAACCCATGCTGCTGCCTTCAAAGGAAAAAATTCCACATACAAAAAACATACACAGATAAGGTAAATACTTACTGCAAGGCTCCTAAAAGCACCTATAGATAAACATAAAAACAACGCATCAATAAAATAAAAAAATCACACAAATCCCTTATCTGCCTCTCTTTAAAAGTTTTACTGACACAGAGATGAACACATTTTTACATTTTACATGTTTTCTTTTTTCTTTTTTCTTTTTTCAATTGAATGAAAGTCATAATTAAGGAACCATCCATTCCTAAGCAGCAACAAAACCACTGATTCCCCTCCCAGAGACATAAGCTCCATTTACGTGTGATTAAAATGTATTACTGCCATGGGAGCTACTGCTCTCTGGGCCTGCCTTACACTCCCCAATCTGCTCCAAACAGAGAACGTCACCTCTCATTACACACATCTGCCTTGTTTTGTTTTGGAACTCTAATACTAAACAATCAAGATCAGGATCATGTGAATTACACATGATTATTGGTACTGAATGTATTGAATAATGGAACGAATGGTTACAAAATGAGATGGCCAAATGCAGGATCAATATTTACTACTTGTCTTTGGCAAGGGACCAGCCAACGTGGCGTCCAGCTCAGTCTATTCCTGCCAGCTTCTTTGGCTGGGGTTCTACAGGGACCCTGCCCTGCTTGAACTGGGGCCTCAGCCTGGTAGGTAGACCTGGGACAGCAGTGGGTGGAAGCCAGGGTGCACACAAAGACTACGACCAAAGAATACGATGGGAGCACCCGGGTTGTTGTTTGTTTCCTGATAGCCTACGAGGTATTATCCATTTGAGCGAGATTGATGGATGGATGGATCGATTCAAAACCATCTCTCTGCCATCCGTATTCACATGCTTCCCAAGGGAAACTCAAGGTGGCCGTCAAAGGGACTTTACCCTGACACATATCTTATACAATATTAAAAAGCTGCTATTTATAAAAATCACGTTTTTAAATGTAATCCACAAATAGCAAATATAAACATACAGCTGTTATCAGAATTCCAATAGTTTATGTGCATAAACAGCTTTGAGTGATGATGGAAAATGCGTTCACAGTTGCAAGTAGAGACCGTCCCCAGAAGGATTTAAACCGTAACGGGAAATCGTGCATTGTGAAGTGCAAACGCAGACATAGAAATTAAATACATTATCCAATTGAAAGGTTGCAAAGTCAGTTTGCACTGAGTGATTTTGCAGCACTTAAGTACTATTTTCATCCAATCGTATTACCTTTTTTCCCTCCTCAATGGAGTTCTTGTAATGGGACATTGACTATCATAGAAGAGATACTAAGCGTGCTATGAAATACCTTTACGATCAAAAGGCACAGTCATTTAGCCATTGTGTCGCGCAGTGTGCCATTCAAGCGGAGCAGAGGGAAAGCAAAATGGTGTGTGTCAGAAAATACTGCCATTTAATTGCTGCAACCTGCCTCATTGCCTTAAATCCAATCAGGTACTGCAGGTTAGGTCAACCTCCCGAGCCTTTGTAAGACGCTGTCGGGCATTCAAAACGTCCCTGTTTCAATAGGGCCATCTACAGTTTAGCAGCATTTTAGAATCGTAGATCGTCCTTCTGTTCTTAACAAAATTGCCATTTAGGTCAGATATAGAAATACATATAGTACCCTAACCATGATAAGGTTATTACTCAGCACAATTACAGCTGTCATGGAGTAAACTGGCTCAGCAGTGTTTGGTTTCATTTGGAGGCTACTGCTGTGTGAAAATGCCAAGTCAACACATCACACTTCAGTCACGACCACACTTTATTGTAACTAAGTGTCTCGATCAAGGCATGACAAAAATAGCTCAATCGGCCAGCCAGCTCCATAAAGTGGACAATTAGTAACTTCCGTGAGAGTGCACATTTTGGAGCTGCCTACTTTGGTCATGTGTCCCGCAGCCGAGGGTGTTCAAGGCCTTGGCATTTGAACCTGACCCCTGGAAGACACTGGAAGCCTAATTAGTTCCCGGGGAGGGCACAATCCATCTTCCTTAGCCAGTGAAGTGTCCACCTCTCCAGCTGTGGCAGCTTGGCTTTAGATTAAAACGTCGGAGGCTTAGGGACTTCTGAGTGTGGCTCTAAAGAAACAACGTACGAAGAAAACAAAAGGCTTTTTCACCAGAGGTTACAGAGAAACAATTAATTTGCGTGAGTCCCAAAGTGTCTCGTCCCCGTTGTGTGCACTAAAGAAATAACAGCAACGTGTAGCGTTCCAGACAGGCAAAGTGAAGACGCTGCATGACAGCATACGTCTGTGCTAAAGTGCTGCGGTGTATTGATCTTCGTTCCAGCCTTAGTATGTCATAGCATAGACAGTCGACTGCCTCCCAAAAATAAAAACACAAAATAAGAGCTTAAATTATCCCCTTTGAAATGTACCACCCCTTTGGTTAAGGTTTTGTTACAGTTAGACCCACTCAGTCCATACAAAGTCTGTATATTAAGTATTCCCTTTTTGGAATTTGAGTTTAACAATATCTTTCTAAATGAATGCTTTAGTAGCACTGTAATGTAGAGCACAATCCCGTGCTTTTCTCTGTCAGGGTGAAAATAGTCTGAGGTAGTAACTGTCATCGTTGGATGTTTTATTTAAACTGAGATATCAAAACCATGGCATGATCATTATGTGCTGTAGTTGTCTCTCTCTCATTGTGCTCCTGGTACCTAGTGTGACTGCCAATGGATGTCAGAGTTAAAATTCCAGAGAGGTGCGCGGCGATCAAAAAACACACAGCGCCAGCAGAGGCAATCTAGATGTGAATCCCAATAAGGAGCGTCCTCATTTTGACTCTGTGGGCCTTGTTAGGATTGACTTTGGGCCAGGCTGGATACACTGTGCATTTTATTGCTTGACATCCTGATACCACATACATTTCCAATTCAGGGTTTATATTTGTAAGAGGCATGGGATTGTGAAATAAACAAAGTTCATGTCTAACTTTAAGTTTGCAGCTGTCAATGTCAAGAAAGATTGTGGTCGCAACGTTTGTCACAGTGCGTCCGTTAAGAGGTTACAAATGAGTTGTGTGGTCGTTATGTTAAAGCCTATATATGTAGAATTAATGTTCTATAATATTAACACTGTGTAATGTGTATTTTCCTTTTATTTATGTTTCCATCCAAATTTCATTTATGGTGTGGTAATAAAACTGCACAGTATGGGTCCCCATTTAACAAGAAAATAAGCTTTAGGCCCATTATGTATGGCTTACTATTATCTCAATTTGTCAGTGCTGGAAAATTAAAGAAGCATGCAGAATTTGCGCAGTGTGTTTTTTGTTTGGAGGAATGGTGTCTCTGTCGGTCCAGTGAACACACACGTTCACGAGCTTATCACCAACCATCAATGGGAATATGAAGGGTAGAGGATGACGAGGTCCCTGCAGTACAGTACACCGTGGGGACAGCTCCCATCTAGGAGGAAAAGAAAAACGGCTATATATCTAGGTCGGGGGCATGCCATTTACCATTCGCCAGCTAAAAGCATTAGTGAGTTTCTAAGGCAGTGGGTGATCCTTACCCATTACTTGTGACATCTTGTTGGCCCTGCTCTAAATCCTAAAATTGACTTTTTCTTTATGAATAATCTAGGAGACTAATGAGAAAAAAAAAAGATTATACATTTTTAACATGCAGAAGGGGAAAAGATCCCCCTGTAATAATGTTTTGTTTACATGCTGTATGTATAAATTATGAGTTTGTGTGTGTGTGTGTGTGTGTGTGTGAGGTGGGGGGGGGAGGGGGTGGGGGGGGGGGGGGTAGTTGTTGGAGGAGAAAGAATAGCATGACATCTAATGTCAATCCCTCCCAAATTGCCCACAGCTTCCAGCACAGTGCCTATTACCTACAAGATCAGGCAGCGATCTGCCCTTAGTCGAGTTAATTGAATACAAACAACATGTATCTCCCAGAACTCCCTCTGACATTTGTGTTTGGTAACTGCTCTCTTACATCCACTGCAGTATTCCCCTCCAGCCACTCAGAAGATAAAATCAATCAATTTAAATGCAACATAGGCGCAGTTGAACAAATGCTAAGATGACCTTCCAGAAAGCCAATTTAGTCAAACTCCTTTACATGTCTACACTATACTACATGTATGAGTGCATTATCTGTGCTTCATGGTTCCATATGATACTCCACGTGCTGTACAAAGTCTGTTCCATCAGAGCGTCGACGTGGACTGCAGTTTGAATCAGAGAATCTGGGATCTACAAACATAATGAATGTGCATATTGACAGTAAACTACACGTTTCACTGAACTTTGACCAACGTACCGTATGTAAACCTTTTTTGGACCCAGTTGTTTTGGAGTGGATATTGCGTGTTCTAGAAGAGGAGGAATTGTGTGGTTGTAAGAAGACATTAGTTGGATCATCTTCATGTCCTATTCCGAATACTTATATGCAACCTTTTCATTTGTGCTGTTGTTGTAATTTATAGACATTCTATCTTTGAACAGTTCACCTCAGGAAAAGAGACCTAGTCAAAGTTGATTACCCCGGTATAAATAAATACAAGCAAATAAATAATATGTAAGGGCAAATGTACGGTGCGCTGTCCATTTTGGAATCTAACTGCCCCGCAGAGCGGGCAATGCGGCCGGGGGCGCAGCCAAGGTATTCAACAATGCATAAGAAAGAACAAATACGTATCCAAAGAGCTGTGTGCGTGTGCTCGTGCTAGTGTGTGATCGTCCTCTAAGACATCTACATAGCCCAAGCAAGCGGATGTGTTAACAGAGATCTATTGCTTGGGGTATATTGAAATGGAACCTGCTGTGTACACATCCTCCTCCACCCCCACCTGTCCCCAATAAGATCTGTGTCTCCACCACAGGCTTTGTAGGCCAGCTGACCCAGAAAATCATTTCAAGTGTGGGAGGCTCTCTGAGGGAATCATCTTCTGGTACAGATCTTCAATGGGATTAGGAGCCAGCTGAAGGCATAAAATAGGTTGGACAAAGATTAAACAATACCGACAATGAGGCACTGCAACAGACTGTAGTATGGGGTATGCTGTTACTGGAGAGCAGGGATTTGGTTTAGCCTGCTGCATGTGTGCTGTTAAAACACACTTTACTAAAGCTAGTTGTCAGAGGAAGATAATTGTTTACGTTCATAAATGATACGTGTGCAGACAGTACTATTTCCGATTCAACCCAGACTGGGCCATGATTCGCTGGCAACCTACTTTTACATAGCATCCCGCTTCCAAAAAGACCTGCATAACAAATGAGCTGAAGCCGGTCATCAACAAGGTAAGGTTCCTCCTTGGCGCACGTGAGGAGAGGCGCTCTAGGGAACACTTCCAGCTGATGCCAATGTTTCATTGTCTGAACTTATGTGCGCTGCAAATGATGTTGAATAGTGCAGCTAAAGCATGTCTACAGCTGGTTCCAACCTGGTCAAGCCCCCCCAGCTAGGTCTTGTCCCATTTTCAGAAGTCACCCCTAATCTATGGTGACGGTGCAGGCACATTTGCAATGTGTTCCCCGCCGGCAGCTTTTTGGAGTTGTCCCCCATGCATAATATCCATGCAATTCTGCCTCTGACAGATATGTGCTGTAATCTCTTTAAAAATGAGCATTTGCAACTTGTAAGAGCCTCAAAGCTGCGCGTTTGAGGAGTAAGAGGGAGGATGTGACAGGCATTCTGCACACGGCACAAATGGCTGGGCCTCTTCTGAGCCTGGCCTCTGCTCTTGGTCATTGTAGCAGCCGAAAGCACTATTACAGAGAATCCATCATCATGTACTCGTAGAGAAGTTTTTTTTACCTTTTCTTGTACTCTGGCATTTCTTTAAAAAATTATGAAATTGAATTTTTGAGGGATGATTGCTTTTAATATAGAGGGACTTGTTGGTACAAAGGCTGCAAATGTCTTTTAATGGCAGGTGGCTTGGCAACAGAGAATAATCTAGACGGAAGATGCAGTTCAAATGTTTATTGCAACTAATTTCTGATATGACCTATTATATGTAACTTTTTTTTTTTAAGAAATAGGCTTCATAGTAGTAGATGGTAGATCCATAGATGGTATACACATTTTATAACTTTTTGCTTTTCCAAATCAGAGCTTTTGTTTTTCTTTCCAGTTGTATATTTTGACCCGCTGATCACCATCTAGTCTAAATATCCTCAGACCTCCAGACTTCCTCTGTGATTCAGACAATTACAAGTCAAATTGATTTCCTGCGTATGGTAGCATGGCTTTATGATTTGTTTATTGTAGTCATTATAGTATTATAGAATATTTAAAAATGTTGCTTGTATTTTACTTTCATTGTGGCTTCAAAGGGCATATATGGATGAGGATAATGTAGGAGAATAACCCAATGATATTATACTGTATCTCAGTCAAGTGCAGAAAGTAAGTAAAAAATACGTTGTAATCCGTGGCTGCTGCAGTATCTCTATCTAGACAAAGGCACAGACTATTATCACGAATCAGCCTTTTCCAGCCCGTGCATTGTTGACTCTCCCCAGCCCTCTCTCTGTCCACAATGAGGAATGAACACCATTTAGGCCTTATTGAAGTGAGCATCTCAACCCGTTTCCTGCCCACTTAGCTCAACGTGGTAGGAGCAGCCGTAGGCCCACGTGACCACCATGGGATCTGTGGAGTCCCAGGGGCAGTGGTTCTCCGTGCCTTACAGGCCATATGGACTGAAACATGTTCGGCTCTGTTGCGCCAATAAATTGCTGTTGACACTCCCCTCTAGAGACGTGTGCCTGGCGCATTAGCACAGCCGACCTTACCCAAGACAGTAGGAGGCTCCTCTGCAGGAGTGGGGCCTCTTCATCTCCAGCCAAGGAGCAATTACACGCTCCCCGGGGACCCCAGATTGACTTGGGCCATTTATGACGTCTTTTATTCCTCGTGTTTTTATCTCCTTGTAAGAAACAGCTCGTTCAACTGGTAAACACTGTTGGGATGCATTTAGCGGGCAGGGGGTGCTTGGTGCATTCAAAAGCCTACTTGGAGAAACCGCGTGTGACCTCCCAAACAGGATCTTCCAGCATTCGAAGAACAAGGATTATTCTATAGGCACTGCAATTCAGGAGGCAGAGGTCCGGCCAGATTTCTGGATGTTGCACGGCTCCATGTGGTTTACATCTTAGGCAAAGAGTCTAAGTCTGCTTTTGGTGAACAAAAGGGAAACCAGCTATTATTCCTACAGTCACTGAAATATGTTTGATAGAAAAAAAGGACTTTGGAATGAAAGTGTCCGCACTCTTTTATTGCCTTCAGGCTGAACCATGAAAAATACCTAAGGGACCACTTCATAGAACTATTGTAGAGGTACCATCATTCAAGACTACAGACAGGCAGCAGACCACCTGACCAAGTTGGTTATCATAAAAATGCCCTGAGGCAATGTCCATGGATGGGAAACCAATTGCTCATGACTCCATCTTGTTGGAATGCAACATGGGTGTTGATGTAGAAACTGACCATGGTGCTGAATTTCAAATCAGACAGCAAGGGGATTTTGTGTTTAGCCCTATCTCTCTGAAGACTGCTTTTAAAGACCTAAGCAAAACGATAATACAAATTACATAATTAAATAAATTAAAATAAAATTTTGTGAGTTTTTTTTTGGACATGTGTTCCTAGGGTATGGATGTTCACCAGGGATGCACGAGGCTTCTGGTAGTAGTGGTGGTTCTGAATCTGCTGCTAGTGCCTTTGCGGTTTAGTTGGGGCTGTACATCGTGGCTGTGTGGTTATAATGATCTTTAAAAACCTTTTCACTAAGGAAAATCAAAATCCTGCAGAAATAAATCGGCTTAGTGGACAGAATTAGAGGGGAAGGGTTTGGAGCCAGGGTAGGATTAAAGAAAATTGTGTGAAATAAAGAGGACTGATCAGGAGTGACTGTGTGCGTGCGTCTGTGTCTGGAGGGCGGGAGAAGGCTGCACGCAGAGCAAGCAGAGAGATAGTGTGTGTGTGAGGGAGAGAAATAGCGCGAGAGAGAATTCAACCTCCCCATTTTTTCGAATCCTCGACTGCACGACCGAGCATCTTTATTCAGACGATTAGGCGAAGATATATTTTAAGCAGTTTATGAGTATTTTTTATTCTAATTTTCAGTTGCTTTGCTTTGAGTACTATATTCCCATCTAACTTATATTTCTCACTTACGCTTGAACTGCATAATGAATAGTTTGTGGGAACCTATCGATCGCATACCTTTGGAATGGTGGGGATTACGCAGCCGAAAAATGGGGAGCATGTAAACGCAGATGGAGTTCGGGATTTATTGCAAAATAAGGGAAAGATGACCGTCTTCTCTTTGTGCTTGCTGTTGTGCGCAGATCTACTAGATGTAGCCTTTGGTAAGTCTGTCGTGCAATTCAATCATTTTCTCTAGAGTTGGAAGACTTACGAAATGCGTAATTTGATAGTCCGCATGTGTCCACTGTGACTGACTGCCTGTCCACTTGTAATATGAATCACAAATTATTTGGAGGGTCCACTAAAACTGCAACTATGCCATCCATATCTTCATGCCAACTTTTTGCCCCCATGCAAACGAAGCCGTTTATTAATCTATGAATTGAGGCTCGGGAGGGCAGGTTCTATGCGGAGGCATTGGGGGAATGTTGGGCACGGACTAAAAGGGAAGAAGAATTCACTGAATCATTGTGATTTCTGTGTAAGCAATGTACTATGTTGTCTGGATAAGCTTAAACACTACACACACTTGTAATTTGAATCAGTAGCACACACACAGCTATAAAAAATCTGAAAGTAATGAGATTAACCCAGAAAATGACAGTCTGTTTGCGATGTTGAACAGCAAAACTGCAGTTTTTGAAGCTGTCTTTAAATAACGTCATTCCTCTGTGGTCAACCTTGCTTGGAATTAGCAGATTGATGGCGCGCAGCTAGAACCATATTCTGCTGGAAGGAATGTGCGCTGTAAAATGTATTCGACTGGCATAACTAATGGTGTGCGTACTGATACATATGAAAGAGAGAAAGAGGTAGAGGGAGAGAGAGTGTGTGTGGTGTGTGTGAGAGGGAAAGAAAGAGAGAGCAAGGCAGCGTGTATGCACTTACGTTTTTAAACTAGGGCCCCTACACATGATGTTAACAGGATATATAACACTGGAAGCAACGCTTTTAATAAAAAAAAACTGCTCTTCTTTCATAATAATGCAATACACAAAGAAAACCCATATACGATTTTGGAAATTAGCTTACATATGCTCTTCAGATCATTTTAGCTTCGTTAAATCATTAGTTGTATTTCAAACTTCTGTTGAATCTGTGAATCTGATAAAGTATACCCTGGACAGGGGAAAAGGTCATCATCCTTTGACTGGCAACTGTTCGCAACCACCATGATAAGTGTGGGGCTTCAGAGTTGGCACTGCATATTCTTTAATGTATGTTATTTCATTTTGGGTTAGCTACATTTCATGTTCACCAGAGATACCCAGCACCTTTTTTTCCCAGAACAGTAGAGGCAAGTCCGTTCAGCCTCCCTCAAGTAAAAAGGCTGGAGTGGTTTGCTCAAGGACACGAGAGGCACTTGGCAGTTACAAAGATCATGCCCTCAGACAAAGAATGACATGATAATGCAGCCAAGCACTCAGTTCTCAAACGCTCGTGGTAAATATGATTGCATACGTGTTCCCCACCTTTGTATATCTGAAAAGAAACGTCAATGGATGGAATGCCCTCCCATCATGAGTGTGTGTGTGTGTGTGTGTGTGTGTGTGTGTGTGTGTGCGCGTGCGTGCATGTGCGTGTGTGTAAAAAGGACATTTTGAACCTACCAATTGGGCTCGTGCATCAAAATCTGACTGACCATTCCCCTTGACTGCTCATAATTACATTTTTTAAATAATTCATTCTAATCCTGAATTGCCTTGAATGGTTGCACTTCATAAAGCTATTTAGTGGAGCTTTAGAAGGCTGTCCCTCTCCATAGACACAGCATATTCTCTATTGGTTTGTAATTCCCAAAGCTAGTGGGGAGCTTAAGGTTATAAAAGGACTTAAATAACAACTGCCTTTTGGAGCAAACTACACAACCCCACAAGTTAGCGTGTTTGAATTTGGCATTTCGAACTACTTCAGTGAGCTGCTGGCCTTCACTCTGACCCTTCCCCTCACATCTGAACAACAGCTCAGACTTGAACATCCGTTAGGATGCCCAGATTTGGCCCTTCCATCGTGCATCTAAAAGCTTTCCTTGTTCTTTGTGGCATATTGGCCGAGGTCATCATTATTTTTGAACACTGAACAGCTGCAACCAGGATCAAATCGCCAAATGAGAAACAACAAAGTCTGTTTTGATTTGGATCAGCAAAAATGGGCAAAGTCACGCCATTGTTGGGATAAGAAGCAGAATAATGGCTGGTCACACACAACGCCCAAATCCAAGGACACAGGAAAACAGAAAATAATGTGCAGGAGCCACTGTCTAATACTGATGTTCAATAATAGACCAATAAACTAATAAGAATAGACTAATAGACTAAAGGACCAAGTATTGCTTTAGGGAAGGAACAAACTTTAGATTCCATTCAACTTTCCAATTCCGTCACTGTTAACTAATCATTTGTTTATCTGTTGTGATTTTTTTTTAAATATCTTTCTTATAAGATATGACCAGTGCCAGGAGGGATAGTTCCATATTATGTTTTGCATCATGGCTGGCTGGTCAGTAGTCTGTGGATCATCAGCAGCAACAGATTTAGCAACAAGAGAAAAGGCTGTGTCTTTGATTTCAGCCTTTCCTGTCCACTGTCCTCGCCTGCTAGTGACAGCTGGGCTTGACTCACACAGGAAGTAAGAATAGATATTGGCAGGAAAAGCGGGCTGTGGTTGCGCCTCCGTCCACCAATCACCAGGCTGGATATTTAGCACTGCGTTCAGCAGTTACATAAAATGATTATGAGCAAATCTGAAATATACCCTGCTGGCAGTGGTTCCATTTGCAATGTGCATTTTTTTCTGTCAGTGCATTGACCCAACTAATCATCTGTGTGGCTTTTTGTTTTACCTTTTGAGGTCACCTCATTGCCTGCTTGACATGGCAACCCTAGTGCTTCCACTAAGATTTTGAGAATGAAGTTGACATCTGTTATGGACATTGCATTTAGTATTAAACACAAATGTCACAAATTATCAAGCTGGGATTGCATTGCCTATCGTCAGTGGCCATTTTCCTCAAAGTCACAGTCAAGTGACCTTTCTGAACTGTTATTCAGCTTTAGAAACCATGAGCCCCATTCAAGGAACAAACACATTAGTAACTCCAGGTAGCTACTGTGAAAATCGTGGGAAATTACGGTGATAGTGGTCACCGTCTATTGTGTGGCTCTGGAAACCTTGAGCCTCATTCAATGTTATACAAGAGATATTCCAAACTTTAAATTGGACCCACGAATTATAGCTTTTATCCAAGTGCCTCAGAAATTTTATTATATTTGATGTAGTGGAAAGCCGGTCAAAATGACCTCACAAGACTGATACTGAACTTGTAAATCTCGACATCCTGCCAAAAGTTAGATTCTACGGTGAAATGCAATTTCACCGTAAAGTAAGACTTTGTGGCATGGAGCCAAGTCCTTGCAGTTAATTAAGTCTGCTTATTTGCCACCTTGAATCCTAACTGTTCTATTCTAGCAGTCCTTTAAAGAGCGCCATACTGTTAGTGTTCCGTGGTATAGATTTACTGTAGATAACGTTTGTTTAGGTTTTCCCATCCAGTCTAATATTGTAGACGGTAAAATATAAATCATGATATTTGACACTGTGTAACAAGATGCATGATGAAAGTAATGCAAGCACACAGCAACGACGTGGGTAATTAGCAAACGTGTTGAATCTACTTGCGAATTGGTGAATACAAAGCGAACCCCTTTGACATTTTGGGACTCGCTAAAGTGGCCAGTTTGTTGAAAACTAGTCATTGTAAACCCATTACCATGTTTTATTTACCACGTGACCCTCAGAAATGGGTTCCATATTAAGGATGACTTGTTGCCTGGCTTGTGTGTGGCCTGGGGGAAGACTAGCGGGCAAATGTTTCACACACGACAAATAATGCAACAGAATCCGGAGCCATTATGCCAAATATGTCCACCTCTGTGGTCATCAAAATGAGGCAATTGCCCGAGCACGAAAGAAGACGGTGGGTGGGGGTGGGGGGTATTGGTCGGGGGGTATGTAAAAAAACCCTGGCACATGAACTTTGCATGGCCTATATGGTGGAAAATGCAGTCTGTCATCACAGGCTGTGGCGTTGGAGACGATAAAGCCTATGATTAGTGGAGACAAGCAAATGCTAGGGGCAAGGGAGTTCAAGCAGCACAGTGGCTCCCGCCTCGGCCCTGAAGTCCTGCTCTGCGTCGAGGAGGGCGGCTGTCGTCAGCTTGCGTGGGAGGTTTGGAAGAAACTCTGACTCCCACTGCTGCTGGTGGCAGAGCGATAGGCACAACCAGTATGGGGCTCCCTGCTCCATAGGGTCTCAGCAGATTGAGGCACTGCTAGGAGGCTGGTTGCTACCCATCGTGATCCATTATCGTGATCTTTTCTTACACTGTAACTTTATTCATAGGAGCCTTGGTATCTCTCCAAACATGTAAATGATGCTTCAACATCTCCCCCCCCCCCCCAATCCCCTCACTAAGATTAGTGGCTGTCACAACGAGAGGATTTGATGACGGACTTCATCAGCAGTTTTAGTCAAATTTTACCCCACTGTTTCCTACATCCTACCCTAATATGGATTATGCGATTTTGCTTATCGTGTTCAAACATGGCTGCTGAGTAATAACAGTTGCTCTGACAGTGTCCCCACATTATGCCATTTATTAGAGAGTTGGGGAAGAGCCTTGCTTACAATGCAGTGAGCACCATTTATCTCTGCGTTCATGGTTCATCACCAGGGGCTTAAAGCTCCCAGGAATAGTTCTCCTAAACTCGGAGGATTTTTCATCTCTGTCAACATTCTGATTCACTCTTAGCCTTTCCAGTTGAGCTTCGGCGATCTGCACGGTACGAAGGCATGCCAGACATCCACAGGAGGAGTTGGAATTATTCAGTGCCACAATGACCTCAGCTTTCAGCAATAACAGGACTGCTGTCCTTGCATTTTTGTTGTTGTTGTTGTTACTTAATACTGTTTGTTTACCGAGGCTGTGGTGACACATTTAAATACCATTAGCATTAAGGTATATCAAACCTGAGACGATAAGATGGAATATATGCCTTTGTGCTTCTGTGGCCAGAAAACTACGTGCAACAACAGGAATGAGGATATATACTGTATATATTTGATTGAAATATATTCTCAAAGATCTGCTCCAAGGCTTCTTTGTCTCAGCGGCATGTTGTTTACATAGTAATTATATTTCACGTATAAATATGTAGCGGGTGTTGTTATTTCGATCAGCTTTTATCCTGGCGAAGCTGAGTTGGACCCAACGGCCTGAAATATGCATGTGACATTGAAATAGTAGGCACTGGACCTTTACCATCTTCACCGTCTTCTCCAGCCTGTGCATAAGAAAAGATTAAATACCCTTCTACATATACTGAATCTATTCGCTACTCTCTTTCCAAAGGTTAGGGACCCCAATCTTTGTCCTCTGTATGAAGCTCTATCTCCAGATCATTTTTAATAAGACCCAATAGACTTGGGTTCATAGCGGGATAATTTCTACACCAGTGCTTTTAATTTGCCATATGGTACTGTGGGCCTCCAGTTTATTACAGCACGTCCTCAGACTTCGAAACCCGCCTCCCCTGCCGTAAATGCTCAATCGCTGGGCTTTGATGAAAATCTGCATTTCGGTTTGGCATGAAAACGGGGAAGGAGAGGAAACGAGGGAGGGAAGAGGTGCAATCGGCACACTGACGTCAGCCTGGCTGGGCCAAAGCTGTGCAAGCGAGAGTCAGGCAGGATTGTGTGGGCTCTGCGTCTTACGAAGCCAGATTATGTCCTATTATGCATGCCGACTTCCTCCCTTATGAGCCACCGAGAGGTGTTCTTCCCCGGGGATTGCGTTCTGCAGAGCCTCGCATCCCCCCGGATATCATAAAGACATCATTTAGCCCAATCCTCAGCCACAGGAATAGGTCTTAGCGGGACTGTTTTGGAGAGGTTTCGCCAGGGACGTCTTCTGGAGGACTACGTAATCACCTCATAAACATCTGTCATCTGCGACTACATTCACCAGCCCTCTTTAACCTTTGGGCGATCACGTAACTCGCCGTTGAAGTTAATCTCCTTTGCCTGAGACAGGACACTGGCCGACACAGCATTACACATCTCACTAATACAGTACCCATCTGACGGCGTGGCCGTATATTCCGTGCTGTACTTCCGGTTTGGATTTTTTTGGGGCCATTTATAGATATTGTGTGGCTCTTGTGAATATTTTATTATTAGATACTTATGTTTACTAACAGAGCGAGGGGAAAGGCACCAAAGTCAACACGAACAGTCTACAGTCTTCAAAAGGCTATATCTAAACAAAGGGGCTGATGGTGCTGAGCCTGTCTGTGCGCTTGTCTGAATTGTTGCTGAATCGGGCGCAGATTGATTTTGATCTGCCATGTGATTTTAATACAAAGATACACAGCTCACAATGCTCCAAACTTTTATATTCAAATATTCCAAATCTGGCATTTTGAGCAAGAGACAAGTTGTCTATATTCAGAGTACCAAGTGCCTAATGGCAGTTTGACCCGGTATATGAAACGGAACTTGCTGGAGAGCAAATATGCCCGACTTTGCACTACATTTATATCGTTGGTAGAAAGGTATGAATTGGCTTTTTTAAATTTGTCCTCTCTCCGATTTCATAGAAATAAATGCATACACACATCTGAATGGTCATGCAAGGCCCAGGGGTGAATCTTTTCACAGGTTTTCTTTGTGTTTCATCAGTTTGGTAGTTTAGAGAGGAGAATGCCGCACGTTATCGGTTTTCGCTTTGCTCTTGGTTTACGGTCATTTAATCAGGTTGATTGACCGATGTGCTTTTCTTTTGACGCGCAGTTTACTCGTATGACTGCCATGCCCACAAAGCGGGCCACACAGATGTATAGGAGAAAGCTAATGTTCACATTAGTCTGGGTCATAGTTGACTGAGCAACACATTCTGCCGGGGAGCAAGACCCCGATCATGTAACAGCAGCATGGACGAAAGAGGAATAGCACCTTAGGCATGTGTCTAGGTTTACGATCAGCAAATCAGCAACCCTTTTCACAATTTTATCCATTCCCCCAGACGTTCCCCATTCATATTTATTGCCTGTTGCAAAGTCGTATGGATCATTCTTTTATCAAAATATATGATATACGCTTGTTGCTTTGTTATCACATTTCAGCTGATGCTGTGGGTGATGTTAGAAGTTGGACATCTGAGGCCCTCAAAAATAGCAACAAATCGGAAATGGGATATAATTATAAATAGACTAGTTTTTCCTTTAAAAAAATAAATAAATACAATAACTAAAAGATGCATGAATCATTGTGGTATAGGATTTTCTTGTTACTATGACCCACTGCGCTTGCTTAGAGTGAAGCTAGGTTCAAAGGCCGGCGCTCACAATCTAGCCACGCAACAATTAACACCTAATTAGCTGCTTTGGTCAGCGTTCGGGGACTTCATGAAAGGTCAGAGATGCTTTGAGTGTTTGTTTTTTTGCCTGTGTGCCTGGAGCAATTTATATCTCACGTCCACATAGAGACATAGACCCACACACACACATCCAATATGCGTGCATACACAAGCATGCATGCAAGCATAATGCAATGTAATGACAGGTACACACACGAACACAGAAACAGGCCTTGTGAAGACATTTTTGGACCAGAACCTGCTTTTATCCAATGGGAAGGTATTGAACAGCCGGTGGAGCGCAGACGTCGACATCTGTCATGACCAAGAGCCAGAATTTGATGACACTTTCCCAATCCCTTGGGAAAAACTAAAACTGTAATCCTTGCACTTTAACCTCTCCTTGTGATGGTGTGCCATAGTTAATGTTCCAGTTCCATTGTCCAAGCTCTTGCCTACGAGTCATGTCACATAGGGGCTTTGCAGAGATTATGCTATATTTAGTAAGAGCAACTAATATATAGCAATGGAAAGAAATCTCTTCTTTCTGACTGTTATGCTGTGCTTTTTTGCTTTACATTTGACTATGTGGGCATTGCTCTCCCATGTTACAGCTCATTGGAATGGATATTTGCTTAAAGTGTCATGCGGTTTTCTGTAAAAAAACAGAAAAAGCAGGTCAAAGAATAACAATAAATAAAATCCTAAACAATGCTATTCCCCAATTGATTGACTGTTGACATTTGTGATTTACGTTTCCATCCAGTGGACAATTGAAAATTTCGCGTTCTTTACCTGTCCGTACAACAATATTTGGATAACGTAAAGATACTAAAATTATTTTATATTCTAAGACTGTAATTTAGGTTGTAATATCCGAGGCATAGTAACACAATATCATAGTAACACAAATAAAATACAAACCTTTTTCAGGTATGTAAAATGTAATGATGTGTTCAGTATATGTTAGATTAAATTCAGATGAATGTGAATTGACGTGCCGCGCGCAATCATTCTGAGGATATGGACAATGCCATTACTGCTAGGAGATTGGCGTCATCTATGAAAGAAAAGGCACATGAGAAGAGTCGAGAGTCAGGAAGAAGGTCTCAAAATTGCGAGAATGAAAGACGTGAAGGGGGCAATTAGATCAAGAAAACCTGGAGGTTGTCAATGGGCAAGGCGGAGATGAAACAATATATGGGGCTAATTATGGTGATGGGGACCCTGAGAGGCTTATTCCTTTAATAAGAGAGCTTTTCACGTTTGGTATTTAGAAATATGATGTACTGTATATGTCCTTAGATATCCTAGTGACTGTCTGTCCATTTTGCACATTGCAGGAGAATGATTTTAATGCTGTATTTCTTTTCCCCAGGCAATAGTTGCGTAGGGCATTCATAGGAGTCAAGACTGAAACAAACATGCTCTAAATGTGCTGTCCAGCTTTGGACAATGTGTGGTGCTAAATTGGCTTGGCTGATAAAATGTTGAGTTACTAATGCCCCCTATTGGTCCATGTCTAAAGGATAGTAATGTAACAGAAACCCAATTAATGAGGCGATGCCTTGGCAGAGCTAGTTCAGGCAGGCAACTTAGATGCAGCATTTATCCACGTCACATCAATCAACCAGTCGCACACGCTCCATAGTTTAACGCGGCCTACTAAACCAGTCACTCACCACACTTGCTCCTACAACTGCTTGCTCACTGCTAAACCACACCATTCTTCTGCTTGCTGCTGCACCATACTATGCTCCTGCTCTCTCCTGACTGAACTGGGTCTTAAATCACAATGAACTGAAAATAAACGCTGTATAGTCTATATACAGTCTATCCTCAAACAACCTTCCCAATTAAGCTTTGTATGTATAAGGGTTTCATTAGTACCAACTTGGTAATTATAAGCATCTTTACAAGTTAGAAAATTAGACAGTAACTATAGTCGCTATAAGGAAAAAAGCGGATCCATCACCGCTCAGGCTACTTACGGATACCAAAACAATACCCTTTAAACAATGGAATGGAATGGTGACAGAATAGTCGGCCATCTTCCCAGAGAACCGTCTGCAGGATTATATCTGAAGTCATGTTTCCGCTGTGCAGGCAGAGTCATTCATCCTAATAAAATAAGCAGAGAGACAATTAAGTCTCCAAACCCACTGCTCTTTTACTGTAGCTACTTCTTACGGAGCTGCTCCCACAGTGCTCTCAGCATGAGGCAAGCTCCAAAGTAGCTAGTTTGAACCATATGTATTGAGCCAGCCGGGGGGGGGGGGGGGTCGGTCTTTAGGAAAGGCAGTGTCGAGGTGTGTAAGGTTTCTCTCAATGCGGTGCAGGGTTGCTGGGAGGTGAGTGCTTTGTGCTGGTTTCAAGAAACCTGGTGTAACATTTTGAAGGCTTTCTGCTATGCCCCCATAGCATAAGCTAACCTGAAGACAATGGTGGGGGTTGTGAAGAGGGAACGATCATGTGCCTAAGATGCATTCACTTATATCTGTTCAATAAGTTCACATATTACGTACCTGTTTTATAAGTTGATATTTGTTTCCGCTGTGTCCTTCAATAGGGAATTGATTTAACTGTAGATTTGACTTATATTTTCTTTCATTGGTTCAAGTTGTAATTTATTGAATGCATTTTATAATATGGCGCCTTCTTTTTTTTAAGATATACATGTGTCATGTGCATCATAATGTAAGTAAGTTCTAGATTATCCACATTAACATTTGCCCATTCTAAGCTGTGTGCCATGACAATTCTCAACGACTGTAAAACCGTAATCGCATATGAATTCCATGGTCAAGGGCTCGTCCCAGACAAGGCTATGATATATGACGGCGGTGGCACGAAAAAGGGCAGGTGACGAAGCTCCAGCTGCTTGATATTCAGACGGCTAGGCTGACCTGGATGGGCAGTAAATGCCCTTGCCGTGTTCGCCGAGGGGACAACACAATATCACAACGGAGAGTACTTTTGTGTAGAGTGTTTTATGAGGACTTTTCAAAGCGGGAGTTACTCGTCGAGGTGAACACGTTTTATGTGAACGTTGAGTGGAATTAGTACTTAAACGTGGATCATCGGCATGATAATTAACGTACAGTAGCGGCTAGTTGAAAATTGCTTTAACGTGACATGTATTGACGTATGTTATGTGGATGAATTCATGTTGTATGTTAGGTGGATGAATTCATGTTGAGATGAGCTTCTCTACTTGTTTTGGCTAGTTTTCCTCAAGGAGATGTAAGCACACTGGTACTCCTCAGTCATTGCCAGGTTAGGTCTCGAGGACTTGGCGGTTCTAATTGGTTCCGGTGTAAGACCTCTTGGCCAAAAGTAAAGCTTTGTTCCTTTTCATCCCTCCTAAAGCACTTGTAATGTTTCCAAGAAACAAGTGAGGGTCAACGTGCTTCAGTTCCATTAGGGGTCATTTAGAACTTTTTGCAGAAATTAGATTCAATTAAGTATCGTTTGACAGAGTACATACAGGGTTGTTTATTTTTCCTAAGGGTGAGTTAGTTTCACAGTGAATTGTGTGTGCAGAGTATAGAGGGAAGCGAGGAACACGGCTATTTTCCTGGCAGCCTGGCTTTTCTGCTGGGCTTTGTTGCCCTCCTCTCTGCAAACTCAGCTTTCATTGGAACCTTCACACATTTCCCATCACCAAATGTGTCTCTCTACTTTGGACAGCCCCCAGACAAAATGCACCTCTTGCTAACCTGTGCAGCAGTAGGTAATCAATATGGATTTAAAGAAAGGAGGGGGAGAAGTGAAATTCTCGTGCGACCATCAGCATTTCTTTGCAGCCGCACAGTTATTCTGCTAATGGAACACTGTAAAGTTTAGCATTAAAGAGAAGCAGCATCATTTTACTGTGTGATGCAAATGGGATGTCGGGGAACCCATTCAGCTGACACTCCATAATTGTTATGTGTGTTAGCGAGATCAGCGTTATTGTACGCTGGGAAAGTGGCAATGTCGGCGCATCTATAGCTTGTTGGTAGTTTGGTTCCAATTTGGACATTGGGCTTAACGTGTCATGCAAAAGGTTGAAGAGAAGACGTTCCACTACGCTAGTGCCTGATGGGAATTCTAGTTTATTTTGATCAAACACAGTAAAGCTAGATCAAGTAGTTAGCTTGCATAACCTTTTTTTCATTGCTAGCAGCAGCAATGCTGCAGTGTGGTAGCCAAGATTGGAGACCGTTTTTACAGACGGAATAAAATTAATAATTGTATTATTCTATTAACTCACTTTTTGAAGGGTATTTCAATAAAAAAATTTGACTAAAATGACTAATCAGAAATAGTGGCTCACGTATATCCCTACGTTCTTGTGTTAAGAACATGGCAAACATTCCCTGAATTTATTCCTGGCACGAAAGTCGTAAAATTCCGGGCAACAATGGGCACCACTGACGTTTTTACCAAATGACAATCCCAGCGTATTGAAACTCACGGGACAAGAATGCCCCCCTTCCAGTAGAGTCCTCTACTGTTGTGATTCTCTAAATGGCCTGAAGCTATTGCATCCCTGCCAAGTTCTCAGAGTTCAAATAAAACAAAGCTCAGAGCCAAAACAGTTCTCGTCCCTTGAGATATGCCTTTATACTCTATATTCGGTTTGGTGCAGCACAGATTGCCAAATGTAGCATAGGTCTGCATTGGTATGGCATTTGTTGTCATCATTCAGACAAAAAATTTTAACAAAAGTGTATGTGTTCTGGACAAGGTCAATAAATTATTTTAATCTAATTGTCCTGTATGATAACAAGATAAAAACATCTTGGCATGCCCTAGTTGGGATGAGTCAAGTTGCAGGGGATGCTTATTTGGCAGGGGTGTGTGAGGAGTGTGTGAAGACTAGAAGGAAAGACGGACGCACATGGTTGCTACACAGCTGTATGTGGTGAATTGATTAAATGCTCGATTAAACGCTAGGCAGAGCAGTCTGCTGGGCTAATTCAGAGGCATATGCAAATAATCTTGTTTTCTAGATTATTGCCTTCTGTAGGTGCACGACGACACAAACAAACAAGCAATAGATAAACCACCCACCTTAAGATAACAAAACACACACACACAGACACACACACACACACACACACACACACACACAGACACACACACACACACACACACACACACACACACACCTTTAAGTGATTTTTGAAGGGGTTAAGAACAGCTTGTTCTAAAGGATTACAATTCTCTCAGTGCCAGTGATTCAGCATACAGCCTCAGGAGATATTTTGCCATCTGGATTTGATATGACTCTAAAATGACTGCTAGGTTTTCTGCTGATGTTTTTGTTTGTTGTTTTACTAAAAAGATGATAGCTAGCCTAAATTATATTACCCCTTGAGGTATGCTAAGTCCTACATGGTTACACACACACACACACTCACTCAACTGAATGTACACACTAAGCAAAATCTGTTGATGTATCTTTGATTTGTAAATTGTGACACTCATTTAGCCTAACAGAATGACATGATAAAGTGGTTCCTGAAAAGCGTATGGAGAAAGCTAAAGCAATACATTCAAACCTTTGTACTTTTACAGCACTGTTCTATTGTTCTATGTCGATGGATTATCTATATATTGTTAATCCCAGTAAATCCAACATGCAGATGTTATCCCGCACCATGGAACCACCAGCAGAAATCCATCAAAAGAAAAATCCAAACTTTTCTATTGTTCAAATGTATCAAAAATAAATCAACCTTCAAAATAGATTATGGATAGATCAACAACAATACAACAATAAAAACGATAATTATAACCATGGATGCTAAGAATAGAAAGTTTACCCATGCTTTTTTTTATAATTAATTTACAATTATGCAGGCCCACAAGTCCAGCAGCTAGATTGGTTAACCCTCATCATAAATATATTCAGTGCCCAAAAAACCATAGCAATGATACGTAAATAGTTTAATATTGCAGAATTATGCACATAAATGCTTGCATTTTATCGTATAAACAATGTATGTGCCTACAGTGAATAATAATAATAAAGTTAAATTAAGTTCACACAATGATATACTGAATGTGTGTTTAAAACTTTATAATAAAAGGATGAAAATATGTTTTATTACATTAGTTAGCGTACTTGTTCAGGTTCCCAGGTACTCAAGGGAGACATTTGGAATCCTTTAGGAACTCTGCCTTACCATTGCTTGACGTGCAATGTTTGTGGTGTTTCCCTGCATAGAATGCCTGTGGCCTAAAGCAACAACAAACAAAAAAAAGATTAAAAAGAACAAAACTTACATTGACCCAATTGTCTGCTTCTACATTCCCTGGCTGCCCTTGATGTTGGGATTTGCTTGTGTTTCTTTTTGGCATGCTGTAATGAAGCCAGTTAGTGGTAGACAGTTGGAGAATCACAGGAGAATCATCAGCACCTTGTTGTGCGGTCTTTAGCCATTCTATTTAAGGACACTGAAAACTGATGAGCTCAGCTTTCCCTGGAACTGCTAAACCAATAGGAAATTTTTTCATTAACTAAATCAATATGCTCCCAAGTTTCTGTGTGGTCATAGATCTTGTTACCCTGACTTAATTTCTGCATACTAATTTTGAATAATAATGGGGCCACTGTATCTTAATTGGGGGGGGGGGGCTGGTTGTCGGTTTAATCATGCTCATGCAGTCAGCTGTACTATTTCGATTTTGTATTGAGTACAGAACAACTGAACCGACTTTTCTCCTTTTTTTTATCTAAGATAAAAAACTGAAAGCTAAATTAATGTATTTGTTTTGTATTTTCTATCTTTCATTCTCGAACCTGGTCATTACACTTAATGGAATCTTCTGTCACGTGGATCCTGCTTTAATTGAACTTTACCAGCTATTTAATATAATTTCTGCTTTAAATTATTGCCAGTGATGCATATTTTACTACCGTCCCGCAGCACTTCATTAGGCCAAGCACCATTAACATACAATCTCAACAGAATGATGATATTTAATTAGTCAAAGAGCCTTAACATTTAATAGATGCATAGTATTTACTGAATGAGATGGTTTTTGTAATAACGTTTATAATCTAAGCGTCTCTGCCCTATGCTATGGCAGTATTTACAACAGATATCTATTGACAAATTGCAACACAAGAAATCATTGACAATGCATTGCACTTGTATCCTTATACCGAATTTACATGTACAAACATTTTGTTAAAAATCTTTGTGGCACAGCAGGCAACTTAATTAGTATAAAGATTTAAGATCTTTTTTTATGTGTGTATGGAAAATACTCGCTTTTATATTTGGATATACTCTGCTTCATGCCACAGAATCTAAATTATTAAAACATCAGTGATGCACTATAAATACCCAAACAAAGCACATGCAATGTTGAAGAAATGCGTTTTACTAAAGTTGTCTTACCACTGTGTTATACAGTATATTCAAATTGGGATCAGTGTCACTGTTACATTAATGTTCAAATCAAACCTTTCCGTAAGCACAAGGAGGAGGAGCCTTGGAAATGGGGTACGTTGCCGACATAAAATGGCCTTGAAGAAAGTTTTACATTTGATTATTTTACCACTGATGCAGATCACCATTAGTCTGCTTCAGTTATTTAATCTAGATCCATCTTCTGAAAATCAAATATTTTTTTTATTTCAGTTTTAGTCGAAAGTAATTGGAATATGAATAATATCAGAATATTTTGTTACTAAAATGGAGATGGATTCCTCAGTAACAGTATGCTTAATGACTCATTATTGCGGTCAGTCACTGAAAATAGATGAGATAGACATTTTATTCTGATTAACGCTCCTAATGGGTTTGCCCATAAAACCAAACTGTTCCTTCAATGATGCGTGCTGAGTCTGTCTACCTCTCATATTTTTAGGCCGATAATGCATACACTAATCCATCAAGATCGACAGTGATCATTAGAATAATAAGCAGAGCAGATATTTGATACGAACCCTCCTGGTGGCTCCTTCGAGCCAAATGAAATTGTCTGTGACAGGCTGGCAGCCATGACAGAAGACACCAATAACTGGGAAGAACTCTGTCTGTCACAATCCTCTGGATCGCGAGCTCACACCCTGTAAATTGTGGTTGTATTAGGCAGCACCCACTTGTGACCGAGGGAATGACTGTCTGGTAGTTCTATGTCTGTTGTTTTGATTGGGAACCTTATCTCAGTCGACCTAACCTGTAATTACCAAACAAATAGTGTTGAGCGTGAATGGTTGACGTAATTGGATATTTTGGCCTGTACAGAATAATGTAACATGCAAGAAGAATGTTAGGTGGAACATGGTTCAGGTTGAGCTTAGCGTCTATGATATAGTCACCATGTCACCCAAGACTAAACTAAACCTTTTCTGTTGGCAACACCTTAAGTAGATGGGATCCATTTGATTCTCAAGCTCCACTTTGACATGTAAAGAAAAAAAGCTGAAGTAAGGAGGTGATGGGGTCCATATGGAATAAGAATTGAGTAAATAAGAGCAGACATTCCGGATTTCCCTCAAAGTAGCATGTTGGGTCTGACTGATTATACCGCCCCATGTCTCACACTGTGATAAAACAGCATTCTAATTATCACCCACTGCTCTCTAAAACAGTTAGACAAGAACTCATTCACACCAACAGAGCTTCAAGTAAACAATCGCAAATCTATTTTGCTTTGCAGCCTAACTTGGACTGAACCAAATTGTTCTAGTTGCTTATCCACATGGGTTGAGATAAGCTGTCATGATCATCAAAAAAGCCTCTATGGTTTTGGTATAATAGCCTGCAGGAAAACACAACAGCTGCAACATTTGCAGCTAGTAACAATGCCTTGTCTGAATTTAGTGTTACATGAAATATCTATCGCATTCTGTTTGGGCTCTTGGATTATCATAGATTGAGATACTGTATAGCATGATGAGCACTCAGTAGTACTATTGAAGCTTTAGCACAGATTGCTATGAATTGTTGGCCATGTTTCACAGTAATTATAATCTAAAGGAACATGACTTCATTAATTATCCTTCCCCTAATTGATAAACTGTGAGTCGGTGAAATAATGTGCCACGGCTGCACTTAAAGAGTCATAAAACTCTCTCCACTGAACTCCTGAAATGATGGAATAATTCACTGACAATCACAGCCAATTTGGGAAACTTGTCACGCGGTTATTGTTTCCAGTACTTTTGGATTACTTTTGGATTTTTTGTCTCTTTCGCCGTCTTCACTGAAGAAAACACATTATATACTGAAGCAATGTAAAACATTTGATAACGTATGTACTGTACATGCGAACCGACTTGGTGATTAACAATTAATGAATTAGGCATGGCCTTGTCCCATTTTATATTTAAATATAGTATGTATTCATTAGGTGTGTGCTCAAATTCAAATTATTTATTTTACTTTAACTTTATTACTGTTTTACTTACTATTTGGTTTTACGGAAACATACAAATAATGTTTTTGTAAAGTGATACAAATACTTGCGACACAATCCTTTTTTAAATATATTTTTAGCCTTCAGCATGCGCTACGTTTTGGTGCACAATGTACTTAAACATATTCTCTAGCTCTGTTGATTATAAAAAGTAGTTTCAGCAGTGGCAAGCTTTAGTTGTGACGCTCCTGAGGACATTTGGCAGCAGGATGGGATCTCTGCCCACGTCCTCCCCAATAGGCTGGTGTCTCAAACGACCAGACTCAACTCACTGGCTATGACTGCTACCTCCAGTGTCATCCTTCTCATGCACTCACAAACACACACCTGCACTGTAGCCTAGGTGACATTTGGCTGGATGTAGTATTGGATGGAATTGTCATTCTACAGTGCCCGAAAGACCATACCAAAGTATCCACAGAAAAGTGCATACTGTAGCCTTGCAGTTTGTAAACAAGATGTGATGTGTCTTTTATTTGAGCAGCTCAGTCTAATGGGTAAAATAGGCTTAAAAAATATTTTTTAAAGGTAAATCTCAGGCTCAATGCAAATGCTAGTTTGAAGGAAATATTTGATTCTAATTGGCAGGAATACAGCCATCATGCTTAATCTAAGTATTTGCATTACTAACTACCTTCTCATAGTGAAAGATGTTCACATTGATCTTCTTAGTGGCTTCTAACCAATGTTGTATGACACGTGCATAACTGATACAAAGATTGACTTAGGATGAGTATTTGACTAAATGAAAATATAGAGGGGGATGGCTTTGAGACGTCATTGCTCACCGATAAGCCTTCTGAAGGTGTCGTGGGCTAAAATTAACGAAACATCCGGGATGAAGGGTGCCCATTTGAAAACCCCAATGACATAGCTTCTCTCAACCCAAGTCCATTCTAAAATGTGTTTTTTGAAGTGCTCATATTGGAATGTGGCATAACGGATGCTGTAACATCGTATCCTGTATATTTAATAAAAAAAAAAGAAAGAAGTGAGTCAACACTGGATTTACAGTACAGGGAACTTTGATGAACAATATTGAAGTCGACTGACTAGAATAGTAACTTGACCAGAACAGTGCAATATAGAAATTTCCTGAAATCCCCAATCTTTTGTAAGAAATAGATGAATTCCTGTAAGACACCTTGTCACCCTGAAAACATATGGAAATTGATTCTCTCATTTATGCAGTCCAACATGAATTTTGTGCTTTGCCAGTGTTCTAGTTCCCAATATATGGTATCAGACAGAAAAACGCTCAATCAATGTAATTCACACAATTCAATGTGAACTTGGCTACAGAAACAGGTTGTGCATACAAAGTAGTCACTTTGCTTTGGAGTGCAAAGAAGAGCAGGCAAGTACATATTGTCCCAGCACTCATTGCTTCCAAATCCCCATGCAGAGAATTATCAATATTTAATACGACAGGAAAACACAAAAGAGCTGAAGTTTTTCCAAACATTACCCCAACACTCGGTGCCTTGTGTAACTGAACTTTCAGTTCTTTGACAAGTTTGCTCTTTTTGGACACATTTCCCCAGATTTCATAGCCCCTATCACCCATCGTCAGTGACAAATAATGTACAGCTCTCAAGGAAAATGCCAGGAAAGGGCAGGCTTTGGACCGTGCCCTCGTCTTCTCCAACGTATGTCACATTGTGCTGAGCCACCTCATTAAACCACATAAGTGGAGTGGCTGTCATAGCTGACATAGGTGGGTTCAGCCTGGTCTCCAATTGTGCTTGTGTTGGCACCCTGTCGACACCCTGTCCGTCACCCATTTCAGAGCGTTGGGTGGGGAGAGGTGTGGGGGGGATCTGACACGAGTGCCAAGCTGACCCTCCAGAAGGATCACACCTGCTCTGAGGCTTGTCAGTCCCGCCAGGGCAGGGAGACAGTCGGGGCTCCTGCACCAAACCTCTGTGCTCCATTTACTGTGGGAGGAGAACGAGAGAAGGGCGCTCGCACTATGCTGATTGATTGACAGACGGTCTCGCACTACACCAACGTAATAGCTTTGGTTGATAGTGACTCCCTGTGAGCCATTTGGGGGAGGCACTTTTAGTTTGGCAAGTGAGCAGACACATCAGAATGACCCAGTTAATCAATTGGCCGTGCCAAATTGACGGCGTTTAAAATATGTTGTTTCATCATAGCTCCCCTGCTGTTCCTCATTACATGTCTTTTCGCACTTTGAAACCCAACTGGAATCCTAATTATGCAAGGATGTCATCCCTTGCATACGGTAGGAGTTTGGAAGTTAGAAATTGCACCACGCCTTTGTTATCTCTGAATGAATCCACAAGCCCTTTTTTATTACCTTCCAAATGGGATTGTCAAAAGAAGCAACACATTCCTTTTGGACAAGGCTTTGGGTTTTTCAATGAATTCTGAGTGGCCAGTAATGTATGGAAACAACGCTTCCGATTCACAGCTTTGTAAACATGGGGCCAATTCATATGCTACTTTGTGTGGTTCCTCTCTCTCCAGACTGAGTTTATATGATATATTATCCCCTCATTACCTTCATTTGTCCATTCCACTGTAAACGCAATGCTCGCCAAGCCTGCATTTGAAATGTATAGAAAAATACAATTATAGGGATTTCCACCTGCATTTCTTATATAATGGACACGACTGTAGAAAACAAAGTCTGGATGACTATGTTAAGATATTTTGAATACAGGACTATCTTCTTTAAAAAAAATAGCTTCCTTCGCTGTGAGATTGTAAAAGCAGACACTGAGCATTGCTATTTTACATACAAACAGTAGCACTTTGAGCTGCATAACTCCCCATACAATACAATTTTCTCCGGTCTTTTCTCAGCGTGTTTTCTTAAATGACAATGTGTTGCATTTACCACAACAAGATAAGACGGTTCTAAACAAATCCAATAATCTGCTGCTGAAGTAGCTTACCAGTAATTTCTCAGCCAGCGATTCTATTCGCCCGTGCCATGTGGCTCCAAACGATGACTATTTTAAATGAGTTATGAGCAGCGGGAGATAGCTCCATCCATCATGGAGGTCAGCCGACCGCACGCTTCCTCATTCCCCTGCTAGCCTTGATCAATCTCTAAGGCCTTTGAAGAGCATTATGATTAGTGGCTGTATTGTTCCGGTCTGGCTTTGGACCAACACTTTTGTTTAAGGAATGTTCAGGACCAGCAAAGCGTTCGAGAGTAATAAGTCAATCTGGTCCATAACTACTGTATGTGTAATTCTTTCTGCTGCAGGTCGGAAAACACCGCCAAGAGACATGTCATAAAGTTAAGGCTGAAGCTCTGCTGGGACTGTATAGTGCGTACGTATCAGCAGCACAGTAGATTCAGTTGGCAAAATCAACAGCACCAATTTCATGCTCCATAATGTTATGCAACTAAATGAATTTGCTCTCCACCCAGCCAACTCCCTTTCAAAACGTGTAAACAGCCGTCCTCAATACTCGGTAACTCAGATGAACACCTTGTGGCCTAGTATTGTAACACATACATCAGTGTAATTCTTTCGTTACCTCCCCTGCCAGGACCTTTATGTTTAAAAGGTAGGTGGAGTTCATATTTCACACGTAATTAGCTGCTCTTCGGGGGGGGGGGGGGGTTTGAAAGATTGAAAAGTGAAAGATTTAAAAAACCTGTGAAGTGCCCGGAGGAGCCGAGAAGAACCCGGAGCAGCGGCCCGTCCGTTCCTCATGTCTACGACATGGGAGCTTTTTGAGGCTTATTAGAGGCGTACTTACGGGCTAACGAGGAGGCAGGAGGGAGGGCGGCCATGGGGCGGTCACTTTATTTCTGTTTGAAGGTGACCACCGGTGTTTAATGGAGGTGCACCACTCAGCGCGTGTGATCAGTCACCCCCGGAGTGGTGCAACTCGGTGGACTCATCCTTTTCTTTGTGTGCGTGTCTCTCTTTGAAGTTATTGTCTCCTTGTGTCTCTCGCCCTCTCTGCCCTTTCGCCATTCTCCCAACCCCTCTTAACGCGTCTAACCCTGCCTCTCCCTCGGCGGAACTGTGGCGAACGCGGAAGCTCTCCCTATCGTGAATAATGTGCATCAACAGCAGAGGTCGAACGGAATGGGTTTGGGGAGATAATGACGGGAGTGATGGTACCTGGGCGCCACCAGATTGTGGCGTGTCTGAGGCTGTCATAAAGCGACAGGGGAGGGAGGGCCCTCGCGACGCTCGCCGTGTCCTCTCGCCATTACGAATGTCAAAACAGGCAATGTCAAAGCGCTCCTCGTCCCCCCCTCTCCGCCCGCCCCTCCTGGCTGTCGCGTCCCCTCCGCTCGGCAATCCATTTCCAAACAAATCCCTTTGGCATTTTCTCCTTCACCCAAGCAGAAAAGTGAGCTTCCCCCACCTCACCCACCACCCCCCACCGCCCCCCACCCACCCAAAAAGAGCCGCGCGGTTCACGCGTAGGTCACACATCCATTTAGAGCATTTACAAACTCCCCGAGAGTGACTGACAGCCACAGCGGAGCGTGAGCGTCAGCACACGGCGGCCTCATTGGCCGGTCAAAGCGGAGGCTTATTGTCCATGTCCTCCTGTCATTGGATGACATTGATGCTTCTTTTCCTGGGCCCACAAAGTGAAGACTTTCGCCCGTATATTCTTTTCCGCTAACCTCATCGGTATATCCCCCGTTCGGTGGGTTAACGACTTTATTGACTGCCCCCCCCCCCCCGCCGCCTCCCTTGTCCCTCTGCGCGCCGCGAGCCCTCGGAGGTGCGAGCGTTTGTCAGCGGCGAAGAAGAACCGGGGCGAGGCTTTTTTTTTCCTCTTCTTCTGCCACCACTCAACTCTAAACACCTCGATTCCGCTCAAATTGCATCCTATTAAAAGTCAATGAGGCGTCCTGGCGTTACTGCGGGCCCTGGACTTGACAGCTGGCAGGGAAATTTATCCGGAGCACCATGAGTCACTGTGTTGTGTTTGTTGCTCGTGAACGAGATGAAAATTGATATTTGGGACAAGGTGCGCAGGGGCTGTCATTGGGAGGTGGGGGACATCGTTGAATGATAATGAGATAAAATATCGGGGGAAGGCAGCAGAGAGGCTCTTATAAAAAAAAGAAAAGAAAAGATCTCTGCCAGGCCATTTTTTATTTAGCTGACTGTGTGCGTGTGTGTGTGTGTGTGTGTGTGTGTGCGCGTGCGAGGCTGCTCTGTGACTTTGCCGGCAGAGAACAGAGCTTGAACCCGACAAGGGCTTGTCACTCTCCCAGTACCTTAGAGGCCATCACAGAGTACAGGCAAAAATTGTTCTACCATGCGCTGCTCCTCCATTCACAAATCACTGTGCAATAGACGTGGCTTCTCAGCTGTGCAGAGTGGCATGCTGTACGTTGAACAGAAATGTGGCGAAGCCCTGCATATCCACTTCGTTCCCTTTATTTGAGAACCCTATACACACTCCAAACAGCACTTTGCAGCGGTGGTTGAGCTTAACCAACACAGTTATTTTCAAGTGAAGTTGGCTGACCTCGTGTCCTCTGTAGTCTGCCCTGTCCATGTCCGCACTGGCCCCGCCGCAGCCCTCCGTGGCCCCAGACGCGCTGCACTTCACAGGGGGAAGGAGAGAGAGAGAGAGAGAGAGAGAGAGAGAGAGAGAGAGAGAGAGAGAGAGAGAGAGAGAGAGAGACAGAGACAGTGGTGGTGGGGCGGTGTCTCTCCTCGTACAGCAGATGTTAACACCTGATTGCTCCAGACTTCCTGACAGTAGCCCAGGGTCCCTGGCGGGGATGGAGCTGACCTTGCAGGGAGGAGGGGAAGGGAGGGGAGGGGAGGCGAGGGGAGGGTTTTGGAGCAGCGCATGGAGTCAGATGGCCCCTCCCTGTTGTGCTCCTTTTTTTAGGCGCCGTGACAAACGAGCGTCTCCCCGTGAACCTGCTGCAGGGACACGGGGCGGGGGGATTTTGGGACATTTAGAGGCCGGCCTCGTCCCCGCCTCCATCCGCGCGCTCGTTCAGACAAACACACACACACACACACACACACACACACACACACACGTTCATCCTCTTCACCAGCCGAATAGCTTGTGCTGGCGTGTGTCCAGCAAACACACTGACTGCGCACGCAGGAGGCTTAAGAGACTACGAGTTGAATCGAGGAGAGCCGGAGCCGTGTCATTCCCATCAGACCGCCGACCAATCCAATCAATGAATCCAAACGGTGGCCCTCCCTCCTCCTTTCCTCCGCGTCTGACTCCTTCTGTCGCTCGTTAGTCAGCTGGGGTACCTGTGCCATATTATTGTATATATATATATATATGTTTTTTTGGGGGATTGTGCTGCGGTTGCCATGACGGTGCGGCCGTGATTGTGCCTCTGCTCCCTAAGCCGCGCTGCCGCCACCGCCGGCGTCCAGGCCCCGTCGGAGCTCACAGGCCGGGATTACTCGGCTGATCCCGGGAGGCGTCGCTCTCTACACATGGCGGAGTCAATATGGATTGGAGAGAATTTTAATGACCGCATACATTATGGCTTGGCCGCCTCTGCTCCACACAGCACTGTCAATGGCAGCCTATCTCGTTGTTTTGTTCCTTATAATGACTTCTGACGGCGCGTCAAAACCCCCTCGCTCCGGTTGAAGTAATGGCGGATATTAAATGGGCAGCCAGCGTCACAGAAAAACAAGGGCACGTACATGCACACAGAGCCATGCGTAAGACAAACAAACATTCCTCACACACTGCTCCCAGAGTACAGTCCCTGGATTAGATTATGGCTGTATCGCCGTCTTAGGCCCCTGTGCAAACAAGCCCGAGCTTTGCATGAATCTCTGGATAAATAACCAGTCACTCTCTCTCTCTCTCAGCTCTAGGCTGTCTGGCGAGGCTATGCCGCATTCCTCGACACACTCTATTTACTGACCATTAGTTATACACCCAGTGCTGCAGCAAGTAAGCACTTATTTAGGTGAACTCCAGAAAGGCTAATTGAAGATTGGCTCGATAATGAGCTAAAGGAATCGGGGAGTGTTTTTGCTCCCCTTGTTGTGTGCCGGACCAGGATCCTGTCTGTCTCGTTGGAGAGTGATTGGTTGACAGCCGGCAGGAACCCTGTGTTGCCCGGCAGAAAGCAGAAAGAAATGCCATCCTGACCTCGCTTGCAATTAAAATATTTCTGCCTAAATTGTTTCCGTGTGCCGTTGTCGGTTACTTAGAGGGTCGTTTTTTTCATTTATTTATTTATTTTTTGCAGATAAGTTTTTTTTAAAACAGAATTCAATTATTTTTGACACGCATGAGACGGTAAGTAAAATAAATAAGAATGTGGGCAACACAAATACAAGTGGAAGATAATAGTGGCAGTGTTGCCAGGAAACGTAGCCGAGCGTTTAGACGGTCCTATCTTTGTGACACATGTACCTGTCCGCTGCAGCTGAAATCCACTCATTGCGCTCGCTACACACAATTATGGCCTTCTCGGAGGCGTGAAAGAAACTGTCAAAAGTAATATTGTCTTTAGATTTTTGCTGTAAATAAATCTTTGAAACTGTTTTTATTGACCATCTTAGAACCTGCTATCTTTCGCCTGAGTCGAGGAGAAAATATCAGTTGTAGTTTGAGCTGTCCAGCAGGAGACAATGCTTATTTTTATCACCCCATCACGCAATTATCTGACTGGCAGAGCATTGCTTCACTGGATAAATCATACTTTGAAAGTGTTTTATGTCCCACATCGGTACGTTTCATTTTTTTTAACAGTTTGTATTTTTTTGTAGTCATTGAACACATATCGTGGCAGAACAGGCCTGAGTGAAATAAAAACAAAAAAAAAGGTTTTGTTTTAGTGGGGGTTTCTTTTAGAGTTGACTCCTTAATAGTATGATGTAGCACTATCAGTATAAAATGGAAACTAAGTTGCATGAATAAATCACTAACTATGAAACTTTATTCTTTTTTATATTTCCATGTCAAAGGGAATGTGGCTTCTTTGGAACAAAAATAATTACAGCACTCAAAAACGTATTCAACTCACGCTATTCATAGATTTTCTCTCGTAGTCAATTTGCACTCAAACGTTACCCTGCTGTACTTCACCTGCAACACGTTTGATGTGACCACTTAGCCTAAATCGACCATGCTTGCTCGTTGCATTCCGCTGTGCAGAATACGTCAGAAATATACATTAAGTGATGCTTGGTGGGGTTTCATCATTCATGTCTTCATGCCAGAGTGGGAATAATGTGATTTGGCTACTGTAGAACGCCCTTTATTATTTCAGAGACGCCAATAGATCCTCCCCTGGGAAGCCATCATGGAAGCAAACCTGCCACCATGCAGTACTGCCGCAATCAACACAATGGGCCGTTCATTAATGGAATTAACATATCCCATGCTCAAATTAAATGAATGATTAAGGTGCATGTGGATCATTATGGTCTAGGATGCATTGGTAATTTGTGCTTTAATTTGGATTGATTGGCTTTGCGAGGCCACCTGTGTTGTAAAAGCCACTTAGCAAAAATTGGCATTTGATTTGATCTGCCCACAACGGTATAGAAATAGCAACAGTTGTTTGTCTTGCACACTCTGCCGAATCTCTCTTTCTCTCTCTCTCTTTCTCTCTCTCTCTCTCTCGCTCTCTCTCTCGCTCTCTCTCTCTTACAAACACACCCACTTATACCTTCCAATCCACACCTGTTCACAGACAAAGAAGACATAAAAGCATCTCCAAAAATATCCACTACCAGACCACGTGCATGTACCACACACACACACACACACACACACACACACACACAGAAACACATTCCAAGCGTCCGTCTGGCTGTGGTAAGCTGGGGGAAACAAGTGAAACAAAGGTGTGGGGATATAGGCTTTATCCAGTGCATGGATCGCTCTCCTGTGGCCACAGACACGTCCATCGATTAGAGTCATCTCAGGAGAGGGAGTGTGCCGCTGCTGTCAGTGTCCTATAGTGTCCCGCTGGCCCCCGCGGTATAGGGGCTCCGCCGACAGGCACCGGGAAGGTAAACATGGCACAGAAACCCAGGCGACACCGTCGAGCCACGCTCCCAGCTCCCCGGGAAAAGGACGAACAGTGGCAGAGCCCGCCACAGGTGCCGCGTGACGGCTCCAGGTGGGATTTGCCGCGCCTGTCGCCGCAGAGCCAGGATTTCCAGCGCGGCGTTATACCCCCCCCCCCCCTCCAAGCGGAGCCGGCTTGCCTGGTGTGCCAGCTGTACGCAGGAAGTGAAATGCCAGGCGCCATGCGTGCCGTGCGCGTCTTCTTTGATCTCCTCAGCCTGGCAGATGGGATTGAGCCAGCGCTGCTTATAGCCCGTTTTAATTGAGCCCGCCCCGTCCCTAGCGCAGTTTAGCCCACTAACACTGTGGCTCTTTTACTAACAGTGCTGGGCTGGGGGAGAGGGGGAGAGGGGGAGAGGGGGAGGGCGTGCCGTTGTCAGGACCGCACTTGGCCACGACGGAGCTCCAAAATGGAGATGCGGCGGTGAATACCAATGCTCCTTCACTTCCTCCCCTCACTGGAGGCCACCTCAACCTCAAACCCCCCCTCCTCTCGGTTTCCATGGCTGCTTCTCTGTCTCTCTCTCTGTCTCTCTCTCTCTGTCTCTCTGTCTCTCTCTCTCTGTCTCTCTGTCTCTCTCTCTGTCTCTCTCTCTCTGTCTCTCTGTCTCTCTTTCTCTCTCTCTCTCTGTCTCTCTGTCTCTCTTTCTCTCTCTCGCTCTCTCTCTCTGTCTCTCTCTATCTCTCTCTCTCTGTCTCTCTGTCTCTGTCTCTCTCTCTCTGTCTCTCTATCTCTCTCTCTCTGTCTCTCTTTCTCTCTCTCGCTCTCTCTCTCTCTCGCTCCCCCTCTGACTGTTTCTCTCTGTCCCTCTGTACCGCCTCCCTTTCCTTTTACTGTCTCTTGCTCTGTCTCTCGCCCCCTTTCTTCTTTTTCTACCCCTCGCTCCCCCTCCCTCTCCTCGACGCTCCCTCTCGCCACCCCCTCGCTACGTGCGGCCGTGCCTCTCTTCGTGCCTGTGGTGGAAGACCAAGCAGCCCATTTCAAAGGAGGCGAATAACAACACGGGGGAGGAAAACATGCAGCCGGTGGCCGCAGAGAGACGTGATGGCTGCCCAGGGTGGGGGGAGTGGGGGGGGGGGGGTGGGGGGCGACTAGCTAAGTGGACCTCCAAACCCCAGGAAGGAGGCTCGGACGTTGTGTTCCCCGTCTCTCGCTCCCAACGCTGGGATAGTTAGCAGATCGCTCGCCGAGGAGGAGCTGGGGATCTTCGCCCCGCAGGTCGAGGGGGGTTCCAAAGAGTGGAATAGATAAAGAAGGTAGTTGCTGTGTGTCTAGCCCAACCCCAAGATCTGATCTCCAGAAAGTGATACCTCCGCCCATCTCTGTGCAGCTATAGACACAGAGCGCAACGCGTCATCAGAGGGAAGACCATGCCCCCTGTGGGGGAAAACAATCCCGGAGGTTAATGGGAGTCAATGAGAAATTGGTGGACACCGCGTCTTTAAATATCTTTAACAGAAAATGTCAAAAACAGCTTACTTCAGTACACTTCTGCCCAAAGAAAGGGCTGGACATATACAAAAGCTAAACCTGATTGGACTCGCTCAGTGCCCATTTTCTGTCCCAAAATCAAAACAAAAGTAGCCTATATTTTAGACCGTTTGTATTTAGCTAACCGGGCTAGCTAAATACTACTAGCAAAACTAATGTATCTGGGGAATTGAGATCAATCATCATAGCTACAAATAATTCACAACATAATCTCAGATAGAGAATAAATTAACTTTTTGACCTATCTGACACAAAATGTTAACTGCACACAGACGTGAATTGTATCGGGATAAAGTCCCCGTTGCTAGGGAGCCCTTCTGTCTGTTTATAGCCTTAAGCCAACTATAACGTCTTTTTTACGTCTTGGAATCCTAAAAAATCTTAAATTAGGGTTTGTTAACTTACTTGCCGTACAAATAACCATGCAACAGCTTTTCGTCATAGTCTCGATTTTAGTTTTAAAGCTATAAAGATAACTGTCCAATGCAAGTCAATTGAAAGTGCAGCTTTGTTTTCCCTCACAATGTGGGCGTGGCCTTAATGCGCTCTGTGTCTATCCCTGCAAATGCCCCCACCCCTCCAATCCTTAGATAAATCTAAAGGACCTACAAAATGCTCGAAAATTGGAAGATGCAGGGATTATAGTCACTCGTCTGTCGCTCTGACTCATTGTACACTCTTGGGAGAGGAGGAGGAGGAGGTGGAAGAGGAGAGGGGACAACAAGGTGTAGACAGACAGGTAAAGTGACTGCAGAATCATCCCGGTGACACTATAGTTAATGAGTGCTGATGAAGGCTGGGTATAGCCGTGGCCACAAGGGAGTCCGACGTGTTGAAAGACCATCAGGCTGGTGTCAGTCCAATCCAGGCGGGACGCCCTGGGTGCCCGTGGCACTCGCGTCTCTCACTTTGCGCGTCGCTGTAAACAGGGGAGGGAACGTCGCCGAGCACCCTTTTTGAAACCTCTTCAAAGCAACAATGAAGCAGAGCGGGTAGGCCTCTGCCATTTTGTTAGTATTACTGTACTACCTACTGTACTACCTGTGCCATGTGTTCCAGTTGCGCAGAGCTTTGAAGCGGCACCACGTGTGCCGTCTCAGCTCAGCTCAGGGGTGGCATGGAGTGGGAGTTGCCAGTTAGTACCCCGTTTTCAGGTCGCTGTTTAATCGCGTGTGTCAAACAGTCATGCTATTTCTCTTTCATAAATTCGTTATAGTAAATAGTAAATACGAATGAATAGAGCAATATTTGACAGTGTATAGCTCACCGGTGTATGACATGGATTTGAACCTCCAATTCCCTTTTCACTCAGACACTTTTATATTTTATTTTGAGCCAAAGACTGACTCGGCTAGTGAGACAAAGACAGGGAAAGAGAGGAGAGAAGATACACCCAACAAAGGACAGGAGGAAGGTCACGAGAAAAGAGAATAAATCTGCTGTGAAGCGAGGGAGGTGAATAGCAAAACGACAGAGATGGAGCTTCTGGCACAAAAGGAGGAGATTCAAAGGGTGGAACAGAAAGACAGTTATGGAATGTGGGAATAATCTGCATACAAATCTACTCGAATGCATGAAACACGAAATAAACTCTGTATGTAACAGTCACTATTCTCAATAATTCGACGAAACTCAACAACCCACATCCCTTGGCCCACCCCGTTTTTAAATAGTCTAGAACCGCCACTTACCGTTGCTGCATAGTAAACGGCTGCTGGCATTTCTTTTCTTTTGGAGGAAAAGGTTTTTCCACACAGACATTGGGTCATTCATAAATCAACACCGTTGCCCACACAGAGTAAACTTTTGTCATGATCTATGCAGTGAGTTGTTGAAAACACATTAACCCAAGGTAGCAAAGTATTAGAATTGGATAGGAAATGTGTATTAACAACATTCGAAAGGAAAACAATATTCTGAACGACAGCAAATTGTGCAAATAAACAGTGCAGTGCAAGGGACTTTAATTTGTAATTTCCTGCTGTTAAGTTTGCCAACCATCCATTAGCTTTACTGCTTATCCTGTACAGGGTCACAGGGGAGCTGGAGCCTATCCCAGCGGACACAGGGCGAGAGGCGGGGTACACCCTGGACAGGTCGCCAGTCTATCACAGGGCCAACATATAGGGACAGACAACAACTCACACTCACACTCACACCTACACCTACGGGCAGTTTAGAGTCACCAATTAACCTGCATGTTTTTGGACTGCGGGAGGAAACCGGAGTACCCGGAGGAAACCCACGCGAACACAGGGAGAACAGGCAAACTCCACACAGAAACGCCCTTGGGTCAGGTGGGGATTGAACCCAGGACCTTCTTGCTGTGAGGCAACAGTGCTAACCACCGAGCCACCGTGCTGCCTAACCACGTCCTTTAAATTCAAAGGGCCAAAGGGTCAAAACTTTGACTGTGTCTCATTTTTGCGTTTCGATGTGAGAATAAAAAGGTCAGCTAAAAAGCCTAAGACTGATGAAAAGATTTACATCTGACCGTTTCTCTCTCTCTCTCTCTCTCTTTCTCTCTTTTAATCTCGTTCCCCTTTCTTTTCCCAAGTCATACTCTACTAGATTCTGTTTAGACTCACGCAGCGAGTCTGTCCGGGTCCGGCTGCCCGTGTCCTGTCCCAGGGCCGGAGGAGAAGGTGGAACGGGAAGGGCATGGTTTTGGCCACTACGCCACCCTTTGTCTTTCCCAGAACCAGAAGGCAAGAGGAGCTGCGCTGGCTGGCCCCTAATCCCATTGAATTAGTTTTCCGATGGGGCTTTGGAAATAGCAGGCTGCTACCTGAGCAGGGATCACACAAGAACGTGGGCCGGGACAGCTGTCTCCTCGGCTGGCACTTTTTTTAATACAGCCCCGCTTGTTACCGCTTCTGCTGCCTGTCTCTCTCTCATCCTCTCGGTTTCTCTCTCTCTCTCTCTCTCTCTCTCTCTCTCTCTCTCTCTCTCATCCTCTCTGTCTCTCTCTCTCTTTCTCTCATCCTCTCTGTTTCTCTTTCTCGCTCTCTCTCTCTCTCTCTCGCTCCCTCTCTCACCCTCTCTCTCTCTCTCGCTCTCTCTCTCACCCTTTTCTCTTTCTCTCTCTCGCTCTCTCCCCATCTCTCCTTTGCTGTCTGTCGGTGATGAATAATTCTGGGTTGGGCCGAGTAGTTACGTTGTGTGTTGTTGTTGTTGTTATTTTGTTCTCCAACCGAACGGAAAGCAATTTCTCACAGCCCGCGAAGCGTGATAGCCCAGGCATTGTTGTGCTGATTCCGAGGGACGGCGGGTGTGTGGGGGGGGGGGGGGCTGCCTTGCTGCTGACCGCCTGCACGCCTGAACGCCGGACCGGCCCTGTGATCACAAACCAGCCTTTTGTCATTCGGAGGTCGGGTGTGGCCTCCTGCCCTTCGTCACGCGGCAGAGGTCGGCCGCCTAGGGAGTGAGAGGAGGGTGTGTACACAAAGACATACGAGCCCTCTCCCCACCTCTCCTCTCCTCTCTAGCCCCCCCCCCCCCCCGCTTATGCACCGTGATCGCGGGTCGTTTGTATCAATGAGCGGCCGGGTTCTATCTCCTTGCCTCCGCGCCGAAAAGAAGGTGGTATAATTCCATGGAAGTGATGGAGCGCGTCTTCGAGAGGCGAGCGGGGGGGCGGGGGGGGGGTTTAAAAGCGGCTGAAAACAAAGGGCGCAGGCAGTAGGTTGGCACCACAGGCAGGAGGCTGGCAGTCTTTTAATCCCCGCTGCTGCTCTGATAAATCGGCGGGAGCGTTTCATTTCGACCCCCCCCCCCACCTCCGCCACCCTCTCCCTCCCTGGTGTGCCTGGCCCTTGAGTGATGGACCCAAACTCACCCCCCCCACTCACCTACCCGCACCCCTTTGATGTAATATCCAGCCCAGGATTACACCGTGTGCTCCTCGCCAGGTTTGGTGATGAGGGGTGGGACCATCTGGGCGATGGCTTCAAGGGGCCCAGGCTGCTCCCCGTACCCAGGCAGGGGGAGGTTTGGTGAGGGGCTAAGGCTGCTCCCCGTACCCAGGCAGGGGGAGGTTTGGTGAGGGGCTAAGGCTGCGAGGGAGAGGGCCGGCAGCCCCTGTCTCAGGCAGAGAGAGCGCCTCCACTACCCTGCAGCAGAAGGACGCTTGGCTCTGGTATTTTCCAGACATTCTTTCTTTGTCTTTCTCTGAACGAAAGAAGAGAGCCTATATAACCACTTAAGCTGGTTTGGCTACAGTCGACCAAACCGGGAGTGGCTGAGCCTTCTTTCCTACATCCTGGCCTTAAAGGCTTTTCTCTGGGAAGCCATAGAGATGTTGCAGCTGTTTGGTTGGCACGACGCTGTGGCTCAGTTCCACAGGAAACCCACTCTTGAGATCCCAACTCAAAGGAGGAGAAGAAACAATGCATTGTATTTGTTTTTGCATGGCCCATAGTGTGGGGGCTCATATATAGTCCATCCTATTGTCATGGAGACTTTCACTCTTTCACAGAGAATAACCATTGAAACAGAGGGAAGCAAACAGGCAATGGTCAAGTACAATTTTATTGATGAGCACAGAGAGCAGGTCTGTACGCAGAGAAATGACTACAGTCAGTTCAGTCTAACGACATAGTAAGTTCTGATTAGTTGACAAGGTTGAAACGAGTATATCGGTCTAAGACAAACAATCATCCCATTGGTCAAGGTGGAGGGGAGTGGACGTAATCAGCATTAATAAGGACACGTACATAGGACACGTAGACATCGTGTCATGTTATGTCTAAGACACAAAAAAGTAGCATCGGAACAACATCACATCGGAACAACAGCTTAGGCTTGAACCTCCGTGAGGATGCCAAAATGTTCCCTTACACTACTCACGCCAGTCTTTGACCTTTCACTCTCTAGGCCAAAGTGCCTTGAAGCGGGAAGAACCGGACGGCCTGGGTCAAGCGTGCACCTCTCTTGAGGTACTGCTAGTGGCAGAAAAATGGATTGTAACAAGTCACATGCCCATTCACGACATTCGGTATGTGGTAATGCATCAGTGTCACTGGCCTCAGTGCGAGTGATGCGCTGGCTTTACTTTCTAGTCCTGGCCATGGTAACCCGGGCTGCAGGCGCCAGAGCTTTGGACCTCACAAAAGGCAAAGGGACTCGTCTTTATGGGAGCACTCAGGGGTTTTTGAATGGTTCCTTCTGCTCTATGTTCAGTGCTCATTCTTCTCTCTCTCTCTCTCTCTCTCTCTCATCCCCCTCCTGCTCTTCCTGCTCTTCATTTTGTAAATTGACACGAGTGCCTGTTAAGTCGCGTGGTGATTGTGTGGGCGTAGATTGGCGATGATGTGCTCCACTTCTCTACGTCACGCCCCACGTGCCTCATCTGTCCCAAATCACGGGCGCCGAGAAGCCTCGCTGAGTGGATGAAGGATCGCGTGCCTTTGTCTCCGCTGGGTCTAGATACAGTACGTGAGAAAATGTCCCCACGCTGTAGGCACAGAGGCAAGCAAATATGGAGGAGGGAGGGAGGGAGGGAGGGGGGGGGGGGTACTTGAAGGGGCCACGCGAGTCCATATGAATTCATCCATCTCGGCCGGGTTGGGTTAAATCAGGAATTATCGACACCCGGTTAAATCCAGAAATTGAGGTCAGTCCATCACTCTGCTGTGTGTTCCTCACTGTTTCAAACACACCACCACAAACACAGTAAGTGATTGCCGTCAGCTTTGCAGAAAAAGAATGTTTTGCCAACAGCTGCATGATTGGGATGTGCAAGGGGAAGGGGGAGGCGGGGGGAGAGGGGGACACGAGTGCGAAGATTGTGAGTGAACAGTGAAACAGTGCTCGACCCACCCCCCTCTCCGCCCCTCTCCACTACAACATGGCCTCCTTGTAACAGCAGCAATTCCACTTTGATAGATGGACTCGGCAGTTTATGCTCCCCTGTGTGCCGCGTGCGTTCCTCAAATCCACCCGTTTGACATTCAGAGTGGCCATTTCTCTGCTCTGGTCGCCGTCTCCTCCACCGTTTCCTACCATTGCTCATGGCCCGCCTTGATGCAGGGGGCCTCTAGATTGAATGCACGTACAGTGATTGATCTGTTCGGCGAGAGGCTGTGTCTCTGGGATAGCGAGAATGTATGTTTTTGAAGGGTTGACCTGGGTGTCTCGGAAGCTGGTGCTTATCCACGGTTTGACCTGGCTGTCCACCGGTTGGCACTTCTGATATGTACCGTTTCAGTTTGTTTTCAGTGCATTTATATTCTAAAGAAAAGGATTTTAAGTGATGACAAAATCATAATAAGTAAAATGGTAAAGCAGTTACTTACATCAATAATGTGACTTTAGTAACAAGAAAGCAGTTTAACCAATTTGTGCAAGGTTAATTTTTAATTTTTTTTTATTTAAAGAAATTAACCCTCACCTCCACCAATCCAGTCTGAAATGTATAGATTTTTGTTGAATTTTGACTTCGCTAATTGGGGAAACAGCTATTTTCCAAATATTACTGTCAACAACAGGGCAAATTCCTTGCTGTGTCTTTCGTAGACTGTATGAAAACTGCCCGAGAAAATGTGCCAGCGATCAATCCGAGCCGGCCTCGTGTTGTTAATGTTTGATTTCCCCGGGCTCCTTAGATTCGAGGCAATTTTTTTTCCCCCTTTCCTTTTCTCTCTCTTGAAATATGATTCAGAGTTTCAACGTGCACACAGCAAAACTACCGTCCTCCCAGATAGGAAGGGCCCGTACGGTGGGTCCGTGATGTTTGGGAGGCACAGCGGTGTGCCACTGATGGCTTCGAGGTCTCCTGAGGAGACACACGTGCGCACAGCACGATGTTTCCTCGCACACGAGACACAATTCCTCAACCAGAAATGCCAACTTGGCCCAGCGGTCTGCTAGGGATTTGTATTTTCTCCCCAGTAACGAGAGCAGGACCCTATCCCAGTCCTCGGGGATCCACAAGCGGGCCACCACAGAGGTCAGCGAGCCAGCGGTCCACCCTGCTCTGGAGATGCCTGGGCCCCTGTGGGCCGCTCAGATTAACCCAGAGGAAGGCAGATAGCAGCACAGAAGGCCTGGCCAGCTGCGTCAGCGAGCTCAGCTCCACGCCACCAGGCAGGCCTGGCGTCACCCACCCCTCCCCGCCCCTCTCCCCCGTCGATAGGGAGATAATTCCAGCCTCTGCCTCGGCCCCTTCAGGGACGAGGACCTGCTCCCTAAAAGGACTCCTCCTGATTGCCATCCAGCGCTGCGGCGTGGGCTGACGGGTGGAGCAGGGGGGGGAGGGGGGATGGGTGCTGACACTCTCCAAGCTGAAGCGTGTCATTAAACAGTAAATCACTCTGATTGAAAAACGCATCAGCTCCCGGCGTCCTGTTTACAAAGCGCGCCGTAGCTCCGCGGGTCCAGGTTGCGTTCTGCCGGAGCATCAATCAGCGCTTGTCTCGCAGGTTGAGGACACGCACGCCACACGTGAACTCTGTTTGCCCATAGACGCTCCGCCACAAATCAGTCACCTCTGATCCTGAGCGCTAGCCAACAGAAAGGGGGATGTGGGGGGGGGCGGGGAAGAGGGGGGGTACTATCATCACTTCAGCCGCCGATAAATCTCTCGACGACTGGCGATCTTCGTCTGGGTTTTGGAATCATCAGGTTGTGTTTTGGACGACACGTTCCGGCTCACGGCGGAGCGGCAACGGCTGTTTGGGAAACGTGGACGTGTTTGTCTTCTGCGTCAGAGAAACGTGGGCGTGTTTGTCTTCTACGTCAGAGAAACGTGGGCGTGTTTGTCTTCTGCGTCAGAGAAACGTGGGCGTGTTTGTCTTCTGCGTCAGAGAAACGTGGGCGTGTTTGTCTTCTGCGTCAGAGAAACGTGGGCGTGTTTGTCTTCTGCGTCAGAGAAACGTGGGCGTGTTTGTCTTCTGCGTCAGAGAAACGTGACTGACTTATCAGTGTAACGGAGTCACATCAAACTACTAGACAACGTAACCAAATGATCCATTCATGTATGTTTGTTTTTTGTTGCTAATGTTGTGCAGGGTCGCAATGACACGTTTCAAAGCATGAAATAATAACCGTCATACGCATAGTTTCAGCGTTAGGGGATTCCGTTTCCAACGCCCCCATGCTCAGATAGAGACGAGAGACAAGAGGCAATCAGGGCTGTCTGCCAGTTGTCCTCTGGCTATCTACTCAAACTTTTTAATTGCCACCAGAGATTTCCAGAGAGAGATTTTGTCACTTTTAAAAACCCGAGGCAGAATTGCAACTGAGTTTTTAATAAGTTAAAACCTCGGTATTGTGAAATAATAAGAGCTGACAGTTTGACTTCAGTTGAAAGACAAAATGGAAAATGGCATGAGGGCTGTGTCTTCTGTTTCCCGTCTCGGCAACAACAGAGCTGAGCGACATAAAACATTTCCCAACTCTCCCTCTTCCTTTCTAGACCAAAAAGCTCATTTATTTGGCCTGATAACGCACGTTATTTGACACGCGAGCGGTGATAATGCCTAAACGCTTCCTAGACTCTACAAATCTGCTCGGTTTGTTTACCCAGTTTAGAAAAGCGGCGCTGCCCGAGAAAGTCGCCTTTTCATTTTTCTTCTCCTGTAGTCAGTTTGCACTGACACCCAAGCAAAGGTTGGCCTCAGCCATTAATCACCGAGCACAATAGCAGGACATCTTGGGCTGGTCCATCAGTGGCGCTGTGTTTTGTTTTCTCATTGTGCCTTGGCAAATTGCCGTTATTAATGGGAGAAAGCATAGTTTGTAGCACTCATTAGATGTTGCTCCAAAGGCGCCTCTGATGGATTAAGACAAGCCAGAGGCCCTGTCTGCCTCTACAACCCGTTAATATGAGCCAATTAAAGCCAAGCGTCGTCACACTCTTTTATGTGGCGCCACAATGATAAGGCCCGTCCTCTGCTTCACTGCACATGCAGTTTTCACTTTTCATTCAGGCAGTGGCTGTATTTCAAATACTTACCCATATTCTGATATATTCAGGCAATCAACATGGCAACTACATCCCTGTTCCTTAATTCATGTTGGGCCAGATTTGCTTGGTAAAAGAAAACAAGCCCACAAACAAAATCCTCATTGGGGATTTTCAAAGGACTTTTGGTCAAGGAGGACTGTGTGTTCTATATGTCTGAGGGAAACGATCCGCTGGAGTTTGCTGTAGTTGATCCAGAGGCCTAGGTCAGTACCTGAATGAAGAGCTCCAACGATATACCTGTGAGGATTGGGTGGGTGACACTTGAGGGTGAAATAGGTCCAGTATCATTTTAGATTCATGCCGTGGGAGGGTGGGTCCAAATGTCTGTGAGCACAATATAAATGTATCGACTGTGCTACCTGCCTAAGCTGGGCTTATGACATGGGAAGGGTCGATACGTTGCAGGGCTATCATTTGAACTGAGAGTAAGCCTCCCTGTTGAATATAAGCCCAGTTAAACCTGGAGTGCTCACAGTTCCAGACATACCAGGTGGAAGCTTAGTGGAGGAATGCCTGCCTATGACAAATCTTTTCTATGCATAGAAACATCTAGTATATATATAGTATATATATGTATACATATGTTTATGTAAACATATATATATATATATATATATATATATATATATATATATATATATATATATATATATATATATATATATAAACATATACATACATATATATACGTGTATATATATATAATATACTAGATGTTTCTATACATAAAAAAGATTTGTCATAGGCAGATCTATAGGCAGGCATATATACAGTACTGTGCAAAAGTTTTAGGCAGGAGTGAAGTCTTTAATGTTAGGAAAATATATATATATATATATATATAAAAATATAAATGTTAATTGTTTATTTTTGATCAATTCATAAAATACAAAGTGAGGGCAAAGCTGTATCAAATCAACATTTGGTGTGACCACCCTTCGCCTTCAAAACAGCATCCCGTGCCTAAAACCTATGCACAGTACTGTATATGTATATCTATCTATCTATCTATCTATATATATATATATATATATATATATATGTATATATATATATATATATATAAATATATTCGTTTTTGGCCCTAAAATAAAATAAATCAATCTAATCACATTATAGTATTAGATGTAGTTTACTGAATAGGTTCGCATTGCATGAGTCACACATTGTCATGCAAGTGGGTGTTAACTACAGTGATACAATCGCTCACATAATATTTCAAATTTAGGTGTTGGATATTTTGTACCCCATGTGGCTAGTTTCAATGCAATTTCTTTCATCGTTGGCTGGACAAACACACACAGCTCTCTGTATCCTTAATGTGATCCCCCCTCTGCTGAACCTCTGTGTATAACCGAGCCATCTTTGAGTTAGACAACTTTACAAACAACCTGCGAGCGTTGTCGCTGGTGCGCCAATGAATCACACTGGGTCCACTTCACACGCGGTTCATGTGAACGGATGCCAATTCATTCACATTTCTATTTCCCTGATTAAGTTGTATCTGAATGGCATCCCATGAATTATGAAGTGGAGGAAGTGAGTCCGTGATGGTGTTGAATAATCAGTGAGTGCTGTGAATGTCCTGGCTAGCTACTCCACTGGCCCCTTGTTTCTCGGAGGGACTATTTGAAGTGCGAGTGCATCGCCCATGTAATTTGCTCTTTTCTACATTCCCTTTGTCCCTCCCCACATGCTCGCAGGCATTTATCTGGCCATGACACTGACGGAGAATATTTTGCCTCTGCAGCAGGGCCGCTGAATTGTTTACAATTAATCCCTGAAACCACCCACTGCTTAAGCTGAAGCTGCTATAGCTGTTGTTTTGTCCTGATTTTGTTTGAACATAAATAATCATTCAACTAAATTTTGTTATTTTTGATGCAACGTATAATTTATCCACAGAGTATATTTTAGTATATAAGGGAAATCGATAGAATGATTTCAAACAAGAACTGTAAGCCTAGCATTAGCCAATATTTGTAATCATTTTGCGTTTGTTCCTGTAAAACATCCATTTTCATGTTGTGCAAGTTGCTTCGTCCTGTCACCGTCTTGCCATATCCTAAACATAGCCTAGACTTATTCAATGCCTAAACCGACATGACATTTAGTGGAAGTAGGGTATATGTGGACACTTTCCTTTGGCATGTGACATCCCATCCCACTGAATCAGTTGACATTTCCGCGTGCCGGCACTTTACTTCCCTGTGAACATGTTAAGTCCTGCTGCAGCCACCTTTCCAGGGAACTCACAGCGAGACATTTATAAGCTCGGGCTGCTTCTCCGTTTGCATTAGTGCTAAGTGGTTTGGATTTGCTTCTAAGAGCGTCCGCTTGTGTTAATGACCTGCTAGGCTTATCCATCCAAATGGACTCTAGAGACAAAGATCCTCCCAGTCGGCTGATTGAATTTAACATATCTAGATTAGATGTGCCAACATGAAAGACTTTCAGGAGGGATTTTTGCACACTGTACCGTGAACTCTTGCCAATCCATCCCAGGTGTTTTACATAAGGAGTCACCAAAGAGCACGTGGCCCGAGGCGGGGCTCCTCTGCTTCTGAGTGCAGAATTTTAAAGAGCATACGCAGGCTTTTATGCGTGACTCTCTTTTACACTGTACATACTGTATGTGTTTGGCTACTTGTCTTGACATTTTTATGTTACTTTCTTGCACAAATTGAAACATTTGGGAGCTGTTTTTTATACAGCCAAACTGGAGAACCGCAATCTGGAGGAGATAAAATAATGAAGTAACCCGTTAGTGTTTGGGGAAATACGTTTCAGTAGAGCAGTAATCATTAGCCATTATTTCCTGTAGGACGCGATCATTTATCACTTTGTCATCTCAGTAACTCTACTTAATGAGGATAGACTTCACCAGTGTAGGGCTAGCATTCATCTCGTCCTTTTGATGATCGAAAATAAAGGCTTTGCCATTGAACAATCCACTTGAGATGCTGACTCACTGAAGTGCGGCGTAAATGTAAAGTCCTAAAATGCTCACGGGAGCTCTCCATGGTGCTGAAATGCGTCCCAGTAGTTTCATAGTTGCTGTGGTGGAAGGTGCATTGGGTGGGTGAAGTGGTCAGGCTAAGGGTCCAGCAATAAGAACACATGTCCTGTATGTTTCAGGGATATGTAATAACTGGCAGAACAATGTCAGATCTTTACGTGGTTTGAAAACGTTTTCAGCAGCATGCAGCTACTATATTTAGTAGAACTGAAATTGCACATGCTTTCAGAGAGCGCGTGGGTTAAAATTAGAACAATTTGATTTGGTGCACTTGGTATGATTTACCCATGTCCACTTATCTTTTCATAAGCTGTGCATATTTTGGTGACTACAAACACATAGCAACACTATGGTGATGACTTTGAAGTACGGCAAACACAGATGTTCATCTACTCTACTTTACAGTGAAGATGCGTATTTTTCAATGGATTGATCATGTATCTACAACCACGCCACTGTTTATTTTTCTGTTTCATTTCGATGGGAGGGGAGCAGAGCGGAGCAGCGAGCCAAAGAACATACAAAACCCAAACGAAAGCCCACGCTCTTCTCACGCTAGACCTGTGTTTCCCTGTGTCCTGCAGGATATCTGACCGTAACCATCGAGCCTCTGCCTCCTGTCGTGGTGGGAGAGACCGTCACCCTGAAGTGCAACTTCAAGACGGACGGAAGGCTCAGAGAGATTGTCTGGTACAGGGTGAGTAAGCTGCTCCATGCTGCCTCCATTGTAAAGCAGCCCACTACACACACACACACACACACACTGTTTTTGAACCATTTCAGAGCCACAGCAGCCAAACATCTAGCCATTGGCTCCCCCATCCCGCCAGTCCACTTCGACATCCCATTATGTGTCGAGTGAACACACACGTTTCCCGTGTCAGAGTCCAGTTGTCAGAAAGGAGCCGTGATTCCAGCCAGCTGTAAGACTGGAGGGAGTGAAGGGGGGGGCGGTTGCATTCCTGGCTGTCGGTCCGTCAGGAAGCCATCGTTTGTTCAGTTGGCTTGCCACATCTTAATGGTTCACAGCTGGCCACTCTGCAGTTATCCCAGACCCAGTTGGTGTACCACACCGCATGAACGCAGGCAACAATTAAGTAGTTGGAGGCCTGCTTTGTCACAGCCTCACAAGCTGGGGGTTGATTATGTCGCTGCACTCTTGGGAGATGACAAAAAAAAAGTATTAAATGTTCAATTAAATGTCTGTGAAAGATTGAAGATAATGCGAGATTAATAGCCATGTAATTGCAATTCATAGGTTGCTGTTTTGTCTGCCCAAGCAAAGGCTTTTGGATGAGTCCCACAAAAGCACTTGGAGAGATGTCAGTGCCCAGCAGCTGTCAAAAGAAAGCCTCATTCTAATGGTTTAGCCATAAACATGTCAATATGCATTGTTCAGGGTTATGCAATTACATTCAAGGAAGTGGGCTCTAAGTTGTGCCATCAACATATTTCTGGTTACTCTCTTGATCATTGTGGTGCCTCTAGGTACATATAACAAGACGAAGAACTTTAGAACTTGAATATTGCACCCCAATTAAGAATTCAGGGAAAAAATTTAATATGCAATGGTTTATAGTCATAGCAGTAATTTCTATTGGTTGTTGTCAATGGCATTCCACAGGAATATTTAACATTGTTTTTTATTATTATTATTACTTGTTTTATTTATAAAAGTTTAAATTGTTCAACAGAAACAAACTGCTCTAATTTCAATTCCTCCATTTATCCGAGGCAAAAAAATTGAAAGCTGATTTACCAAGTTCTGTTTTCACTCAGGGGCTTTCAAGGGTGATATAGTCCTGTGAGCGTGTCCTATGACTACTGGATTGCCGTTTTAAAAGTGAAATAAGGTAAAAAGGTAACTCGCCCAGCAATGCCTTGTAAACAAAACAGAGACAATGTTTTTCTCTCCTATCACTGAGAGAAAACCATCCTACTGTTTTATACAGTGTACAATGATGAATGTGAATGATGAGTTCTAAAACTATCCCCAGTTACAAAACGCAAAGCACTGTGGTTAACTGCATTAAGGAACTTAATAATAGTTGTGGCTGCATGCATATACACAATATCAGCATAATCCATGACTGACAAGAAGGTAGATTTTACAATTGTCTTTCTATTTTCAAGTGAAATGCATGATCTTATTCAATATAGAGCTTCAAGTCTGATCACCACCTTCTTTGTGAGTTCAAGCATATGCGTCCTAAATGATAACTTTTCATCTAGTGAAATTCCCAAGCATTTGTAAACTGCAACACGCTCAATGTGGGCCCCATTAAGGGAGCAAATGTTTATATGATATATATAATTTATATTTACAATCTATAATCTAACTTTTTGGTCCTTGAGAAAAGCATATATTTAGTTTTTGATTCATCAAGGATTAATTCAAGGTTTCATTTGACAGGTTTCAGCTGGGCTGCAGCATTGTGGATTAGGCTACGGGTCAGCCCCATTGTGAGTCGGAGTTGCCTTCTCTGACTTGTACTGCGTATAGCGTACATACTGATCTTGGCAGTCCAATGCATCAGTTTGCATCACATCAAACCTAATTGTTTACATAAAATGTATGAATACTTTAAGCTGTTACTTCTAAATGTAATCTTACCTGATAGCACCTCTAGATACAGTATGTGTTTACTGTGGGAAATTAAATCGTTTTTTGATTGATAAAAGGAATACATACGTACTGCCTTACAAATTCAGTTTTAAAGTGAAATAGTTTGTCCATGCAGTAGCCGGTATATTTTGGTGTTTGTTGGAATTATTTAGCAGGCTTCAAAGAAACCTGTCCGAGAGTGAGGTCCATATCTACTTTCCTTCCAATGGGGGAGGGCAGGGACTCTCTTGCGCATGCTGCTCAGCCCTTCAATAGCTGATAAATTATAAATCAATGACCCACACTGGGCTATCAAAGTTCCTTTAATCTCTATCTTTCATTTGACTAAACCGTCGACTTCTTGTTTTACCTCCTGTTCAAACGGCAACGGGGTTTGATACCTACCTGGGGAATGGCCACGTCTAATGGAAGTCAGGGCTACGTGACGGGGGCTGTAAATGAACGGAGATGATCTTGCGGAGCGCTAATTCATTACCCAGAACGCCGTTATCTCCCCGGATCCCCGTGTAAGGCACAGTTCGAGCTACGCTGCCTTCCCTCCGCCGACACCATTCCCACACAGCCAGGCTTAGGCGCCACTTCGGATTGTCGAGATTGCTTTGGAGAAGCTTTCCAGTTCAAGCTTAGCTCACGAGAGATAAAAGTTGTCCTGATTGCAGACTTCCCTTGGTTTGTTTCTTCAGACCGTCTCGACGCGGCCTTTTCCATGAAACATAAAAATTTGGTGGAAAACGTTCTATTTCAATCTCCTGTTGAATACCAAAAAATAATCAAAGTATGGGATTTATTTATTTCAATAAAGGCAGATTAGGGGAGTAAAAAAGGATAAAGTAGTGAAATGGTTTGCTCAAGGGTTCACTCCGTGTTCTTTTCATCAACTGACTGGTATTAGCCTCATCGCTAATGCGCCCAATTCAAATACATGAAAGCCTCTGAAGAGTACATGATTTTACCCTGAGGGCCCTATATGTGCTATTGTGCTGCAAATTCCAGCAGGCCAAGCATTAGGCATGTTAGCCAGGTAGCGCTATTACACTTTCACTCTCTAGCAGCGTAGCAGATCGTACTGACAAAAGCTGGGCAGATCAAGTGGTAAAATGTTTACATGGGCGTGTGTGCGTGTGTGCGTGTGTGAGTGCTGGGGCCTGGGGAACAACCAGGGCAGGGCCGGGATTCTTCCGTAACGAGAGGCCCCCGCCTCTCGACGGGACGTGTGACAGGCCACCTCCTGCTGTGCTTGTTCTGATTATGTCACCGTAATGAAGAGACACGCAGCTACCCCCCCCCCCCCCCCCCCCCCCCCCCCCCACTGCACCGACGGGGACTGACGACGGCTCCGGTGACGCACACGGCACAGGGGTTTGCACTCGGCGGACCGTTGAGTGCTTCATTAGAACTCCTCTCCTCACCCACATTATCCCGCTGGTCAGGAGAAGCCACAGGCTCCGAGAGGGGCTCGTGTCTATTATTAGAATGTTTTCTGTATCGCACAGAAACACTAAGTAATAATTAAAATGTATGTATCGTAGCAATAATAGTCTGTTATTAATTATTATAAATTATAATAATAATAATTACACAAATTGTTCTTTCTACTATTGTTATCGTTTGGGTTGCTGTCACCACCATCCGTATCGTCACCTTCATCATCACTTCCAGTGATTGACAGGGCTGCTTGTAATAGCCCTCTTAATAAGAAATTCCACCGTTAGTATTCAGGGAAGTCGTCATGCTTTCTGCGTAGTCCGACCATGGCCTCTCAATGCACTATGAGGAATATCATATTTAACAGACGTATAAAGATCACATAACTTTGAACTTGTTCCACAGTTCAAGTGCTTTGAAAGTTGAATACTGCAAACCACTTGCCATTGAGTTTGGTTGAGTGAAGCCTTGTCCAGAAATGTTTTCCTCTTTTCAAAGCCACAGGAAATTTCTTCGCCGCACACCATTGTAGGTAAATGGAAATTCCTTACGTTGAATACATATTTTGTTTTTTTACTCCCTCGCTCTTGAGCTACGATCGTTGATGATACGAAGGTTGTGGCATTTCAAAAAGAACTAATCATGGTAATGACCTGGCTCTCTACTGGGTCATTATTTGTAAAGTAGTTCGGTCAAAAAGGATTTCAGTTTTTTTTCCTCAGCCTGAGATTGCGTCGCACGATTATCTATCATGAGCTTTTATTTTGTTAACAAATATTTGTATGCTGAAATTTCAGAAGCATTCAGACTATGTTCATGTTCATAAGTAGTGAACATCCTGCTGCTTGATAAGTAGAAACGGTCTTGATTTGCTCTAAATTAAGTATTTCAAATGGAAAAATAAATCTCAGCATTTTTCTGTATTCAATACCTGTGTTTGGGTCCCATTGAATAGCCCATGATTGGAGTCGCCAGTTAATCTAGTAGGCTTATATGAAGGGCCATCCATTACATTTTCACTGATTTTATCTTTTGTTCAACATAACATGTTACGAACTCTTGAGAGGGCTTCATTGGGAGCTATTATGCGATGAGAGCCAGTCTTGTTAAGAGATTCATGAAGCAAGAGGGTTTCAAAGAATACATGTTGACGGTATGGTTCCTGCCAGGAGTTTAAAGAGCCAAACGTATTCATGCACAAATATCCTATACACTAACAGAACATTTTTTATGTGGGGTCTGAATTTGACAGATTCAGAAGTGCATGCAAAACTATTTTCCATAAAATCAACAATTCAAAAAGACCACACGGTAGTAAAAAAATTTTTTTAGGTTCTTGCAAGCTGGGGGTTTATTTCAGCTGACTCCAATGACCGCAGAGCTGTATTCTTTTGTTTAAAATGGGACAGGTTGTTTGCCTCCAAACACACATGGCCCACAGAACAGCAGCAGATCCAGCTTGAAAAGGAACGTGTAATAGGGGCGAGGCAATATGCTGCTCACCTCGTCCTCCCCGTGCCCATCCTCTGGATCTAGTAGCACTCACCCTGCCACTGGCGCCTTCTCAAGCTTAACTTGGAGCCCGCGTTTTACCACTAATCCCGTCCAAAGCGGTTGCACAGAGTTAAGTGCGCCGAGATCGCCAAGGGTGCGCAAATAACTCATCCCTCTGGGCACACGGCGCCGAGGAACGGTCGGCAAAGCCTACCCCCGGGCCATTGTGTCAGTAGACAGCTGTCTCACCATGGCCACGTCAAGTGGTAGCACTGCACAGTAGGGGACGGACCTGTCAGTGCTGCTTGACCCAGAAGTAGGGTGGCTCTCGGGCCGCTTATCCTTCCCCCGACTGCGGAAGGGACACAGGAGGCGTTAGGATTCCAAATCCGAGTTCGAAAAACTCATAGACGGGGTTGCCTGGGCAACTGGCATCTGCGCGCTGAGCGAGGCAGAGCGTGTGGGAGAAGGAAAAGGAGAGAAAGAGAGAGAGGGAGCTATCTCTCACACTGTGTATACACAGCACTCTCCTGTGGGGTTTTTGTGAGTCGAACTTCCTGTCGCTTCAAATCCCAGTGTGTAATTGTGTCATTTCAGAATGCTCGCCCCAATGAAGTGCCTTTGTCCATGCATTCACTGGGCGACTACAGATGGGTTATTTTCAGTTGAAAATACGCCACCCGTCCTTTGTTAAATTCCCACTTGCGTGGCGGCGTTCCTATTTCCGCAACTGGAAGATCACAGCACATTATTTCACTGCTCACCTCCAGTCTATCATATACCGCATGTAGTACGTACGAAGTGTTTGTTATTATATTCTATGTGCATTTAAACAGATTATTCTCAAAGCTTTGTCAATAGGACTGCAGTGTTGGGTACAGCAAAGCCTACTTGGTTTTCCCATTGGTTAGTGCTCTGTGTGGCTGTGATGTCGGCCCAGTTGAGCCACGTCTCCAACGGTGGGTAGGTATCTTGGCAACCAGTGGTCCAAGTAATTGCACGACACACCATTCGGACTCCCCTTGGCAACGGGGTAATAGGGCTGCGTTGTCTACGATGCACTGTTGGCCCATGGCAATCCCCATGTGCTCAGAGTCCACTTTGAGTTTGGGCCCCAGCCCCTCCAATTTCATTGAGATAGAATTGCATGCGGTGATCAGAGTTGCCATTTCTCGGTGCACGGAAAAAGGATTTCCAATTTCCAGATTCATGCGGTGGTAAGGTTAACTGTCCAAACAGAGGGTAACATAAAACAAATAAATTGGGAGTGTGTTTGGGGGATTGTGATTGGGATTCTGGTGATAATCAAACCTACTGGCAGAATAGGTCCTGTTCCCATCCCTGTATGAGACGAGTCTCGATTACAGGACCAAATCCACGACAAAACCAGGCACCGTGCTCGGTCTGGCCCCAGGGGAAAGGCCAGGGGAGAAGGTGATAGCTATCGCTGCACCATCACTTCCCCATTTAAAGATGTTGCCGGAGCTAATAATCTTCGGGTTATACATGAAATGATCATTACACACTTTGCGAACGCAGTCAATCTTTTCCTCCGATACCAATGGCAATAAATGGATCTGAGCAGGATTTGTTAATCTCAGTGTGTGTGTGTGTGTGTGTGTGTGTGTGTGTGTGTGTGTGTGTGTGTGTGTGTGTGTGTGTGTGTGTGTAAATAATGACAGGGATTGTGGTTACGGGTGGAAATTTGGACGTTGTTCGAAGGGAAGAACCCTAGGCTTAAACCAAACCTTTCAAAGAAAGCCTTTTGTCGAGTTCTTATTAACCAGCAATATCCCTTCACAAGGGCACTCTCTCCATCCAGGTAATTAGGTAATGCATCAAATGATTACAGACACAATGTCAACTAGAAAGGCACTCTGTTAAATCATTTGTTTACAAAGTCCCCCCTTTCTTCCTAAAACTTTGAACAACCACCATTTTACCAGAGTACCATCATCATGTACTCCACGGTAAAAGGCCTATATTGAGGAAATAATCGGATCTACTTGAGTTCATCATGGTCATGTGCTGTGCATACAGGTTCGCTGAAGATCCTGTGGCACCGTTTCGCAAAGAGTAGGGGTTCAACCCCGCTGCCCTGACTAAATTCCTACTCTGGCCTCATATCTATCATGGCCACCTAGTTGTCCCCTCAGCACCTAATTGGCTGACCTATCCCCTGACCTCCCCCTTGTGGCTTCTCCGTTGGTCTCAGAACCGATGTGCGGTGAGCCAGTCCGGCGCAAATTGGCTGCTGTGGCTTCACCCAGGTGGATGCTACGCATTGGCAGCTTAACTGTTAGTCTCCCAGCATAGTGTAAAGTGCTATACCGAGTGCAATCCATTATTATGATGAATTGGGTAAGGATTTTGTTCATGCCGTAGCCTAAGCCTATCCAACCTATACCGCACATTATTATACATGCATACAGGAAAAGGCCATATACAGTGCACCTACTGTATTAAAGACCTAGTATACAGTGGGTATTAAAAAATATGGTCAGCAAACTTATTCTGTTTTCTTGACAACTCGTGTAACTTTTCCTTGAGTTTAAACACGTCAGGGATACATTCCCATTCAGTCCCCAAAGTGGAACGGTAGCAGATTTTCAAACTCCATTTTGCTAGCACATAATGATCCAACATGAACGTGCTTACTCAGCCATTAGGAGTGGATCAGTGGCTGTTTGTGACTTTCACATTCAATGGGGCTGTAACACTGTTGTGTTAGCAACAGAGGGCTTGTGCTGGAGTTAGGACAGCTGACTCCAAGTGAGTTCCTGTGAGGATATGGGGCAGAGACTATTGGATTAGAAACTAATACTTAAATGACATTGAAAATCTGTCCAAGGAAAAACAACCACAGGGATTTTCTGACCGAAATGAAGGATGATGGAATGTTGATTTTAAGCACTGGTTATAGAAAAAGCAGTGGCCCTACATCCCCTGTACATGGCAGTTGATCAAGGTTTGAAAGGTTTCGAGTTTGTGTGTGCTATTGTGGGGTTGGCGAACGTGTGTGTCTGTATGTGTTACTATGTATTTTGTCCGGAGAGGCCGTTTAAAAATGGTGGTTTGAACCTTGGCATTTCAGATAGACAAGGGCTAGGTCAAACCATTTGTAGCTCATTAAGGCCGGCACACTTGGTTCTGAGTCTTTGCACTTAATAAGAGCTCTCAAAAAATAGGTAGTATTTTGAAGGGCCCATATTGTCCCAACACATAAGTCAAGGTGAATTTTTTTATATATATTTCTGTACTTAAAAGAATAAAAGGTTTGCTCTAGGCAGCTTGATTATGCTTGTTATTTAAGAAAACAGATTCCTCATGTAGCCCAGACACAGTGCTACAGAAGATACATCCCCCGAGCCAGTAAGACAAACCCTAAAACGATTCCTAGTCTCCCAGCTCCTCTCCCACTGAACGCAGGATGAATAATGACTGCCAGCGTAGTGCTCACCACCACAGCCCAGACCAAGTCTACCTTACCAAGGAGGTCGGCCTGCGAGGAGAGGAGAAACAATTAGAGCGAACCGCACTTCTTTCCCCACCGGGTATAATGCTTGTGGAGAGAGATGAGTTTTATAATAGATTTTGGTCCGTGTAAAATGAGACGCTGACCTCCAGGTCCAAGGCGCTCTGGGACGTGGCAGGCGAGGCGAGGGGGAGGGGTGGGGGTTGCGGGACAGCACACACTCCCCATGGGGTTAAAAGATCTTCCTCCTCTACATCATTCTCTACCACTCTGTGACTCATGCTAGCTGTTCTGACAGCTGCTTCTCGTGGCAGTTATCACCGGTGAGACTCAGAGGAGCTTCCAAGTAAAAGATTGCATCTATGCAATCAGGACCCTTTTTTTCTCCCTCCTTTTTCATGATGTCGTCAGTGCGGGGCTATTGACCTTGGCTTTTTTATCCCGGCCTCACTCAGTTCAGTGAAGCCGGTGCGCTATAAAGTGTAGCACCTTGAGGAGGGAAGGTATGATTTTACAATGCAAAGATATGGGTGGACATGGATGTTCTGTAAACTCTGGGTGATTTTAAACCAAGCATGGGACACAGTGGAAAGGCAGATGGAGGGTGAATTCACCATTGGCGGTATTCAAAATGTTATTGCCCTGTACATTACATATATAGACTCTCCGTACTTCAATAAAATGGTTACATACTTCTTTCAACAACAGATTATCTAACCCCTTTTATATAATATGCTCTTGACAGTAGTCATAGAATGAATGCATGGGCATTGTGGTATCTCATCTATTATTTTCTGTCATGTTTCAACCTCTCTATTTACGTTTTTTTTTTGCATTATTATAAATAATACTTGTGGAACCTGTCATTCAACAATAGACAGGAATTAAAAAGTAAGAGGGGTGAAGGTTTACCGCCGCATGTGAAAAGAACCAAAGAGACAGCGCAGAACATTCTAAACCTGTTATGGACCGCTCCTTTCTTTGAACCGGATTATTTGACTTTATCAAATTCAAATGGATTTATGGTGTGACATTTACATTGGCACCTAGGGAACTGTGTTTGTTCGTGTGCGTGTGCGCGCGGCACACAATGTGAAAGCACTGCTCAAGGCTCTCTGGATCCATTCCATTTTTCCCACTCGCTACTTTACGTCACATCATTTGGCTGAGTCAAATACATGTAGTACAGTATACGGATGAACCTGTTCTGTTTCTCCGTGCGAGTGTTGTCTCTTGGGAAGTCGTGCATCTTACAGCCGTGTCCTTCACTGAACGTCTAACCGCGGTAAGTTGCGGTTCTCGTTGCCCGTCGGTCATTTCAGGCTGCTTTCGGTGATACATTTACTTTGGAGGATGTTGTTTGGAAAAGGTCAACCACTGTGATCCACTCCGAGGTTTTCCTCTTGGATTTTTCGATAGATAGATCCACCACTGGGTTGTTAGAGACATTTGGTTTCACACTGAATTATTGTAAAATGAAAAATACCACAAAACAAAGAAATATGTTTGTTTTTAGTTGGGCTGGAATGTCACTGGGGGAAATACTAGATAACGCCTATCCAGGTGATCAGAGGCAGCTTTGGAAGAAGTTCTGACTATGTGACCTTTGAGTTTTTATACAACTACTGTTCCGAGGGAGCTTCAGTCTGCATTAGTTAGCATACATGCCTGGCTTCTCTTATCCCCATGGCATCCATAAACAAGATGGCAAATGCCTTGACTTAGACAATTTAAAAAGTTTGTGCCACTGTGTTTCTCTCTTAAATATCTGACACAATACATACAATACCTTAGACTGTTGGAACACAAAAATCCATTCAGGTCGAATGAAAATATATTTGCAGGCACATGTTACATAGAATAAATGTGGTTAAGTCGGTTTTACAAATGATGATCAAAATGTGGTAAATGAAATCCAAGTGAATCCTAGTTTACGATAAGTCATTATATTAAGTGGAGTATGACTGTGGAAGCCTTCAATTCAGATAAAGCTTGATGTCTCCATTTGAATTCATTTAAACTACCAAGGACACAGAGGCCATACATATAACAAGGACCCCAGTGAAAGCCGGTGGTTAACCAAGTATCAGCATTTCATATAGTTCCTATCATTAAGAGCTCCAATGGGTGCAAGCTGTTGGGTATGTCGGGGAAGTGGTATATTATTACAGTGGATTGCAAAGCCAAAACACACCTCTTCCAGTGAAGGCAGACACGCAATGGAAAGAGTGTGATATTGCTGAAAGCTAGGAGAGCAACTACTGGGAAGTTGCCTTTTAGTCTCGATGAGATGCTGCAGATTCCTGACCAAACGTCCCTGTTTTCCCGGCCTGGGAGTCCCGTCCCCCCCCCCCCCCCCCCCCCACACACACACACACACTGACCAGTTTCCGATCGATCAGCCACACAGAGACAAAGTGTTATGTTAGTGGTCTCATTACAACGAGGTATTGACATTGTTGCTTGGCTAGTTCTGTTTTTTCATCACCCTGGTATTGGTTATAGATGCCAGGTCTGCAACAGATCATGGAGATAAAGGCAGCATTCGCAGGGAAATAAAGATCGCCGCTTAATTTGACCTACAACTGTTTCATCAGGATGACTTTGAATGTCGGTTAGGATCCATCGCATGCCAATGTTGTTTCACGCGCCACATCTCTGACAAACAAAGTTGTTGATTAGAACAGTCAACAAACCGAAATACAACTGATATGATGAACAAATTTATACCAAAAAATGCTATGTTTGATTTATTTTACCATCTGTCACTGTAACAAATTATTTCCAACATGCCATCCCTCGGAAATTGAAATGATTTTATTCAGCAACTCATTTCTGTTTTCCATTGAACATCCTTGAGGACATGAAAGGAATTATCTTATCATATTTTCATTTGATAAAGGTGTTAACAGACTGTAATGAGCAAGAACCGGGTTCCTGCTGTTATCGTTTAGTAAATAACTCCCTCCCTCGCAAGATAGGAAACAATTGAGCTGCGGTCCAGCAAGGATGAAAGTTAGCTTCTTAGCCTTGATTCATTTGATTCTGAGTTTGAACAAAACCAAAAGGAGTTTTGTCCTACGGTGCATCCTGCTGAACCACCAAATTCCTCTGGAATCGGTAATATGCATAATGATACGCGCCAATGACAATGTTGGTAAAAGCAACCCAGATATCCGATGGCAGTGTGGTTTTAAGTGAAACGCCAGAGGCTCTCAAACTATACTAGCCTGTGTGTGATGACAGTGACGTACAAAGAAGAAAATACCCACCATGTGTTTTGTGCTCTGACTGCAGTTTAGTACTACAGCCAAAGATGCACTGTGCGACCCTATCCACATTAGGATGGTGACCATTTATTTTTTAGAGCTTTGAAAAGTCGGCGCCCATCACCTATGAAATACAGTGGCATGAAATGCCAATACATCCTCGGAACCGGCTCTAAGGTGGGACATTAGAATTTTGTCGATTGGTGCGTTTTGCAGTGATAAAAAAGCTGCCGGGTGCTGTACCAGAGAGAGGGAGGTGCGCCCCGCCCCGCTTATATCTCTCTCTTTCTCTCTCTACCTCTCAGTCTCTGTCATTCTAAAAGGCTCACTCACTCACTCACTCACTCACTCACTGACTCACTCACTCACTCACTCTCACGCACACACACACCAACACACCTACACATGCGGTGGATTCCTTTTAGGAACAATTTGAAGCTTGTGAGTGAGATGTTTGTATACGACGACTATAAGAAAGACGTGAGCACAAGCACTCACATACCGATAGACAGTCGGAGCTCTTCAAACACAAAAGGCTTCTGCTCTATGATCTACTTGAAGGCATTGTGCTACTGCCACTTTCTATCTGAGTGCAGCACACGAAGGGAAAAAAAGAAAAGTCTTTCATCTTGTCTCTCTTTATATTTCAAAGGTATAGCCTTTGGAATCCTCCAAGAAGTCCAAAAAGCTTTCTTTCATCTGTGGTCCTCGTCATGATTAGGAAGAGAGCTGTGATTATGGGTTTGCGTTTTAGAGGTCCCACATCTCAGCCCGGATTATTTATAGTCTGACTAAACCCTTTTCCACACCAAGCTAATGACAGAGACACACACCGAGCCAACTGGCATCACGCACAATTCCATCTTTCATTTCCCTTTTTTTCCCCTCCCTTTTCTGTTGTCTCCCATCCAAAAAAAACAAGTATGGCCCCCCTGCCAAATGTGTCGTGATTATTAAAATTTTCGCCTCAACATTAATTTGTCAACAAGTGAGCTTACCAAAGGATGTACTCTCTGCAAGCATGTCAGAGCAGTGAAATCCTTGCCAGAAGTGCCGCAGATAGCACGCTTAGTTTTGCTGACCACGAGACCCGTGTGACAGCTTGCGAGATCTTATTTCTATGTCCAATGGCAGTGCCACGTTTGTTTTTATATGGCTACCACCATCCACTTTGCAGTAGCTCTGCCACAATTCCCTAATAGTGTAATGGTTTTAAACCCAATCACAAGACAGCGTGGCAATGTGCCGTGTTTGATTGGCTGCCTGTGTTACTTTTTGATCCTTCCACCAGACTAAGTCTGACATCAGGGATGGGATTTTAAAACGTGTGTAAGCCTTGGTAAGGTATCTCGCCATAAGAAGCCATCGATTCTTTTGAATGCAGTTATATTATGCAATTAGAAGTTGCATGTTCTATTGTTGTTTGGCATGCCACTGACGTATCAGCTCTGACACATCAGCTCATTCGCACGTATAGCGTCGGTGTTGCTTCACTCTCAGGACCTGGCCACAGACTAACTCCTGTGCATCAAGACAATGCTTAGGCAGTGTCCAGACCAACAAAAAAGCTTTGCTGTAAAAATATTGATGATGTTAAAACAGAAAGTGATTTAAAACAATGTATATGGATGTTATATTGATAGTGGTTTACCTTGCCACAAAGTGAGACATCAGTTAACTGCTGAATGTAAATCAAATATTTTTTGTAAGTTTATAGGATTTAGCAACAGTATATGGGAAAAGGTTAGGATTATTTTAAATCCATCACTCAAATATCAATCCAAATGTATTTTTTAGGCAAAATACTTTATTAAAACGTAATTATTTGTTACTTCCCAATATGCTAAAACAGTACTAAATCAATAAAGCAATAGAGTACACTTTTTATAGCAACTTGATAATCCATTGATCTAATTTTGTACGTACACCTTTTTTGTTGCTAATGTTCTTTAAAATAAATTATATGATTGCAATTAAGATAAGATAGGACCCTGAGGATCCCTTGGGATCACCCCAGTCCTTTCTGATTAACATTCAGCATTGCATCCTGCTGCTGTGGCTTATGCCTTTAAAAGTATTGCTTACCAGGTTCATATCCTTGCTCAAACAGTCCTTTAAAAAGACTGCCAGAACAAAAGAAGCCACTGGATATGACTGCCTAAGAGGAATCTATTACAAGCATCTTTATGAGACTGAGAAAGCTGTTAAGATATCTCGAAGGCAAGCTATTTCCTAGCCCTATCGGAAACAAGCGCTGAACGTACGGAAGGGACTGCAATCCGTGATAAACTGAGTCAAGAGCGACGACAGAAAGATACACTGCAATGCAAAGCGCTCCTGATGGCTTGATAGAGGGCTCTGATGCCGGTAGTCCTTTGGCAGACATCACCAGCGGCGCTCCTTTGAATAAGAAAATACATCTGATGGGATCTCTCTATCGGGGCTTGTGCGGTCTAATCACTCCCTCCCACAGGCTTTCAATCTCTGTTCCACCTTGACAGAAACTAGCACTCTGTAAAATGCATGTCAGTTACACTATGGCAGTCAGAGATGTATTGTTTGGGAAGGTTAGCGATGAGTAAAGCCCGTCTCTTCCAGCTCAGTGGGGACCGGGGGAGTGTCGGGGCCTTCTCACGTACACCTGTTCCGTGGCTAGCCGTCGTCGAAGGCGCTCCTCATCAGACCTGAGCGGTTACGCGGTCGAGTGGACAAGAGAGCGGCTCTCGTCTGGCAAGCCACGGTGGCAGATTAATAGCTACTCTTCAACAGGCCCGCCAAAAAACAAAACAAAGAATTTCTCCTTTTCTTTTTTTTTTTTTTGGCTGACAAAGGTCAGAAATATATGATGCGAGAAACAGGCATGGCGTTTGAACATCTTTTCTTGTCCCACTAGCAGACTCTTTTTATCCCACTCAACAATATGGGCTTTTGACAAAGGACATTATTTTTCTTAGCTAGTAGAGCATGTAACAGGGGTGTTAGCGAACACCATTTTTGTAAATGCTCGTTTTCCCCTTTGACAGAATGGAAAAGGTCGTGTTAGTTTCATGTTAGCCACCTGCTCTACAAAGAGGTATACGGGCATTGATTCCATTAATCTGAAGAATGGATCCATTTTTTAATGATCTGTAAAAACATTTTTGTAACATTATGACTAGGTAGTTCCTGGGGTAAATTTACCTTTTTTGCTGAGATTAAAGAATCCTAATATTGTAGTGATTTATTGATAGTGCTCTAGGGCCAACCACTTGAGCAAGCTTTTTTATTATTTGTGGTGGTGCAAGCATATGTGCTTTTAACCTTCTAAAGTGCCAAGTTCTATACACCCTTTTTTGTATGACTTATGGGTACAGCTACTGTACAAATATTACAGAAGTGTCTATTCATGCAAAAACATTTTTTCCCCTGAAGCACTCCTGTTGCAGAGGGTGAAATCCACGCGCTCTGTGTGCAGGACTTCAGGAGCTAACCTGTTGTGATGGCTAAGCGAGAAAACTCTTTTCTTCTCTTCTTTTCGATAGACGACAGAAAGTGTTGCCTCTGTGTGTTTTTGCGGTTGCAGCCTGTGATTCCACTGTGCTCTTCACCCAGGGCCTCTCGCTCAGTAAGGAAACAATAGATTTCTATTTTTTTTCGCTCCTGTGTTGCACTTTCATTTGACAGCTCTGGCTTGCAGCGGACTAGACGTGATGCGCGCAACACTCGGAACACGACTAATGAGAGGAGATTTGTGGAAGAGGAGGAAAAACGGAAGAGACCGTGTGAAAAAGAGAGCTAGGAGAGAGATTTCCCGGGGATGCTGGTCTCTTTTCTTTTTTCTTTTCTTTCCATTTGCACCCTGTTCCATCCCCGCCATGAGATGCTATTGTCTCGCGCTTCATTAGCCGGCACCGCTTGATCGCAGGGCCTTGAAATCCCCAAACCCACACCAGCCGCCTCTCAAACATGGCTCACATATCTGTGGTCCCGAGATGATAACAAGGCCTTCCATGCCACTCCACCATTTCAGAGAGAGAGAGAGAGAGGGAGAGAGAGAGAGAAACCGAGGGGAGGAGGGAGGGAGAGAGAGTCACAGAGGTAGGGAGAGAGAGAGAGAGAGAGAGAGAGACCGAGGGAAGGAGGGAGGGAGAGAGAGTCACAGAGGTAGGGAGAGAGAGAGAGAGAGAGAAAGAAAGAAAGATACAAACAGACAGACAGACAGACAGAGAGAGAGAGAGAGAGAGAGAGAGAGAGAGAGAGAGAGAGAGAGAGAAAAAAATGGGTCTCTTCTTAACCAAGGCCATGTGCTCTCCTCACTATGCTGCGAGTCAGTTGACATTTCCTCCTCGACGTGGCTCTCTCTGTGTTTCCGCCGAGCTTCCTGACACAAATTGGAAGCCATTAGACACATCGCTCCTTGGCGACTCCCCATATCAGTGCACCTCTTCTCTCAGAGGTGCTGGGGCTGTGGTGAACGCCATTCGCCAGACCACAGAGCTCTCCCAGAGCTGGACAGGGGAGCGGTGCTGGGAGATGGCTTTGGCTCACAGGAGGTGTATGCATGAGCTCAGCGGGCCTTTAAAGGGGAGCGAGGTGAGCCCCCCGGCGCGGAGGGCTAGTAGGCCGTCTGAAGGCCGGCTGCAGGGAGAGTGAACCCAGCAGGCGCAGGGCGAGAGATCAAATGCAGGGCCCCCGCCGTCCAGTCCAATCAGCCGGCCTGTCGCCTTGCCTCGCTTGGGTGGGGGGGGGGGGCGCACATGTGTCAGCCGGCCACGATGCAAGGTAAAGATAGACACAGCTGTTGCCGGGAGCATTGTGAAGTTGAGACCCGGCTCCGCTCCGACTCCCCCCCCCCCCCCGACAGCAGCCCGTCAAGTGCCCTGCTGTTTGTCTGCTGTGGACTAGCATGGCAGGGGCATGCTAAATGTGTCGCCCTAGCATAGAGCGCCACCACCGCCACCACCGCCACCACCGCCACCACCGCCACTTCACAGGCTCCTTTCCTGTCAACACAGCTGGAGTTTGCACGACCGCAGGGGGAGGGGAGTTAAAAGGATGGGGGGGGGGGGGGGGCAATAGATATAAGCAATATCTTATACCTCAGTGGCCTGGAAGAGCTTACATTTACAAAAGAGTGTGTGCGCGGAGGAGGGAGGGGGGTATCCGTGTAGGGTGAGAAAAAGAGAAGAGAGTGATATAGAGAGTGTGTGTGTGTGTGTGTGTGTGTGTGTGTGTGTGTGTGTGTGTGTGTGTGTGTGTGTGTGTGTGTGTGTGTGTGTGTGTGTGTTTGCATGCGAATCACGGCATGGCTCCACTCGTCTCCTCACATCAGTGGCTCATGCTGTGAGTGTGTACTCTATGATGTTTGACAGCACACTGATATTTTGAGGAGACTCCATCACATCGTGTCCTTGGTCAATCCGAGCCCCTCTGTGGAACACTGGGTTACCGAGCACTCTGCCTGCCTGCCGTCGCAGTGGATGTAATGTCCTCGGATAATGAAAGACTATTTCGCTATCAAAATCAGCACTTTTGCCGTTGTTGTTGTTTTGTTTTTTTCCATTATAGACTGTGTTTACTGTTTCTTAATGTCAGGGTTGTTAATAACAAGTCTCTATTTACTATCAGTCAGCAACGTGTTTCATATGCAAACTATGTAACTGCTGCATGCCGTAAACCACAGCTTTGCGATACGATTTTATAGCTAATTGCCAACTCTCTGTAAGCTATCCAAGTTTCTATTGCTAATAATAATTTGCCCGTCAAACCTTTGATTTGGTGTGCTGTAACATATCCTGGGCAATTCTTTTTTTCCATCCTTTAACTTCCTTTAACTTGCTACACACCGGCCACTCAGTGCCAATATCTTTAATTAGCATCTTGTTATTTGGAAACCATCCTTTTAATTAAGGAACGCTACAGCACACAGCTGTCCTGGTTTTTATGTGGAATAGCCGGGCCCGGCGAGCTGACAAGTAGAGTTCCCGGGTGAAGTTCAATGTGTCTGTCTCAAGCCACAGGGGAAATAAAACTTTTGGCACTCCCCCGCCATGCGCCAGAGTGGACATAAACAAGGAGAATGAAACGGCTTTAATTGCATTAAGGAGTGACTCACAGGAAATTCTACATGCCCCCGTTAATAAGATCAATTGGAACACGATAAATCAATTTCAATTATTGAGCTTGAGGGGCTGTTAAAATGCACGCTGAGCATAAGCTAAGCCACGCCGTGCATGCAGGACCTCTCACCATAGACGTTTGTCTCCGTTACTGAGGGATTGCTGCACCCACAAGGAAACCCTCCACTCTGCAAGCGGCTCACTCAATAGCACATGACAGGGGATAAACAGTGGAACATCAGATTAGATATGCGGAGGAAATTAGGAAAAACAGAAGCGTTTAACACTGAAGGAGTAATCTTTGTTCCACGATTAACAGTAGCGAGCCAAGGCGGACGTGGAGGCAGAGTCTCCTTGAAAACAGGCATTAATAAAGTGTAGCGCTACTTCCGTAATTCAACACCCAGCGTGTTTTACGGAAAATGGAAACCGGCGCCCATGCCACGTTAGGGATTAAAAAGTTGATGTTTTTAAGCATGAAATGAGCCCCCAATGCTGAACACTTTGTTCCTCCAACATTCAGATGCATTTTCAGTGGCTGCATAGTAAGTGTGGAGGAGGATTGGTTCAAATCTGTATGTTAATCCTCGGTAACCTGCCTGACACCTCATCACCGCAACAAAAAAAATAAAATCCGTCCGCTGGATTACTGATAAGCTCTTCGTAGGGCAGGCGAGGCTGCCTTTAAATGGGTACCGGAACCCAGAGTGGTCTCGCAAAATTAAAATTCATCTTATTCTGGGCCGGGAATTACTCCTCTTGCATTGGTCCTGGAAATAAATTCATATCCATGGTAATTTTTTTTGGTCTACAACAAATTAACGCTGAAGAGCCCAACATTGTTGTAGTCATCATTCCGTGTTCAACGTCCACACAGTGAAATCAGCAGACTACGAATCAAGCAAATTATAATAAAAAAAGTTTTAATTTCCCGTAATGTTTCTACCATGTGTGTGTGTGTGTGTGTGTGTGTGTGTGTGTGTGTGTGTGTCTAGTCCGTGTGATCTGTTTAAAATGTAGCAAAAAATCCCTGACCTGCTACCCGTACCTGCAGATGGCGACGCTATTTGTCTGGAGAGTGAGTGTGGCCAGGGGCGGATGGGGACCACGGAGCTTGGAACATTACGCGGACTCCTCCGTGTCCGTTGTAGCCCCGCCGTATTTCCCCACCATCTGTCTCGCTCAGCGCTCGCCCTCGCGTGCCAACCTCCATCTGCAGTCAAAGAAAGGAAATGGCAAAGACGGTGCGTGTGGACACGGGCTCGAGAAATATAATGGCATCATTAGTTCTGGAGGACTGCAACTTGTTCCCACCATTGTAACTAGTTCCGTCCTAAGTGTCGACCCTGTTGGCCCACGCCTCGCCGAAAAGAGAGACGTGAGACAGCTGCCTTGATGAAGATATTGTCCAGGAAAGGCTCGGGATGTGTATTCACCTACCCATTGTTCACTCCTCCAACCACACAATGCTGCTCTGGCCTTTCCATTGGCTCTGTTTGTCTGCTTGTTTGAGATGCTGCTCCGTTGATGAGTTATCGAGGGCCTCTTTTGTCTTTGAAATCCTTGTGTTTTTCCGGCCTTTGTCCTATGGAATGTCGCTACTGTTCGAGTGCTTTTTGTTGTACTACAGTTTGAAGGATACTATCGCTATGGTTAAAAGATGCTAAATGACTCTAAATGTAGTGTAATAAGGTGTACTCAAAAATAAACTACAGTAATTTGGCCTTTTCGGTTGTAGAACCTGATGGGAACAGATGGAAGTGTTGGGGTTGGGGTAACTTGGGGTTTAGACCAACCTGTGCCCAACTACATTTTTTCTTAAACTAGGATAGGACGGGGTGTTCAAATGTGCCCTTGTACACAGCAATCATGGGCCGAAGAAAGAGTACCTGATCCAGAACCAGCCGCTTCCAGCCGGTGTGGTCTGCTTTGATCTCGTTGCCCCCTATCTGTCAGACGACAGTCGACCTGCCTCCCCTCAGACTGACAGCCATAATAACCATCTCCACACCGGCTCGTGTCCTGGGGCTAGCCACCCAACGCTTGCTTTGTGCCCCCACCGTCTGAATTCGTATGCTGGCCGCACCTCTGGCCTCTGGCCCGCTCCGCCACTGACTCCTGGCTTCCACCACGCAGCCACTTCCGTTGGCCTGACGCCGCTTTCATGTTTCTTCCTGAGAGCCCCCATCTTTAATCTCTGCGTGATAATCTGGCCGGCTTCAGATCCGCCCGCAGCCAATCCCTGGCCGGCGTGCTACTCTGTTATATTGAAATGAAAACTGAGTGAAAGCATGCCAGCAGCCCGTGACACAGATAGCAGACAAGGGGAGGAAGTAAAAAAAAAAGAAATAAATAAATAGATTTGGAGATTTTTTCCTGCCCTCCCCTCCGAGAAGCACCTCTGGCTGTGTGCATCTGAGCACGCTAAGGGGCCCAGAGCAATCACACTCTCTTTCTTTCCCTCCCTCTGCTTCCCCCTTTTGGAAATAGATTCTATGTTTGGCTCACTGATGGCTCTCTAGAAAAGGTGTGTTCTGGGTTTCCTGTTGCTTCCTTGTGGCACACGTCAAAAGGGCGATATGTCGCGTGTCCCAGTTTTGGTTCGACAGCCCGGAAGTTTTGTCTGCGGTAACCGCCCCCCCCCCCCCCCCCCCCCCCCGAAATGAGAGACACGGGGGGAGGATAGGTGGTTTGTAATGTGGGTTGCGGCGTCCCCCGGGTTCACTCGGGTTTCACTCGGTCAGGGCGCACTGAGGAGCCCTTGCAGGCAGAGCTGTGTCCCCTCACGGGTTAACACACAGGGTCACCCGGCTGCACGGCGCTGTGTTGACTCTCTCTCACGTGGCTTCCACAAGGCGCCTGCTCCGAGTCGGCCCACCACACACCCTGTCTAATGTGGGCTTGGCCCCGTCAGCAGCATCAATCGTATGGATGGCTCAGCATTCCTCTGCCTTCGCAATTGGCACCAGCCCCCCTGCTGACACAGACCCACACAAGTCAATGTGGGAGGGTACACCGTGTGATATATCATCTGGATGGTATTTGTTGCCCGCCTCTTTTATAGGGACTGATGTACATTATACATATACATTAGTGTATTTATGTACTTTGATTCAAGAACATTTTCATTTTTCGTTCATCGTCCACAAAACATTTGCGTTAAGTTTCCCTGTAACAGTGGCCCTTCTCTCCGCCTCTACGGAACTTATTGCAATTTCCCACCTAACATTCCACTCTGCTACTGCTCCTTCTCCGCGAGCAAGGCACTGTCAACCCAATAATGACTTCTTTTGTGCGATAATAAAATTAGGCAAATTAGCCCGGCCAAGAAGAATAGTGCCGAGTCGGCTCATGACAATGCTCTGATCATCTCCTTTCTTATTGCTTGTCTGAGTCTTGAAATGAGGGAACGAATGGCGATAAATCTTATTAAGTCATTGTGCCGTCCAATGGAGGCATAGGAGATCATCATTAACGGGGGGGGGGGACAAAAGAACATCGGAGTGGGAATCAAAGTGTCTTCCGTCGCCACGGCTCATCTGACGGAACTTCTATAAATTTGGACTATTCTTTTGGGATTTGGACTGAACGTGTGTGTGTGTGTGTGTGTGTGTGTGTGTGTGTGTCTGTGTGTGTGTCTGTGTCTGTGTCTGTGTGTGTGTGTGTGTGTGTGTGTGTGTGTGTGTGTGTGTGTGTGTGTGTGTGTGTGTGTGTGTGTGTGTCTGTGTCTGTGTCTGTGTGTGTGTGTGTGTAGGCTTTTGGTGCCTGCCTGCGCGGTGCTCTTTGTTTAGGCCCACGTGTCTACAGCACACTGCTCTTCAAGGCACGTTTTTGCACAGCGCGACGTGCCTTGCCTGCTTTTTTTTTTTTCCCCCTCTCTCGTAGCCTGACCTTTTGGTGCCAACGAGGTGGTGTGCTTCTCCTTTGCTGACATTAATAAGCCGTATCCAGGTTAAGTCTCTCGCAGTCCGCCCGTGGCGTGGCGTGCTTGCCGCGCGGTCTCCCCCCGTGGCTGCAGCTGCGGCCTATGAATAGCCGGGCCCCCTGGGATGAGCCCGTGGTGAGGGCGGGAGGGGCCGTCCCTGATGAACCCCCGGGGACCGGAGCTCCTGTGCTCCACGTAACCAGGGGGCGATTGGTGGGGGTGGTGAGCGGGAGGACACGGGTAGAGCACAGATCCTGGGTCTGTCTAGCCTCCGGCCCCTTCGTCATACCTCGGCAGGTCGTCCTTTAGCAGGTGGCCCTCACCCCACAGCTACCAGGCACAGGAGCAGACGGGAGGTCGGGGGGGTGGGGGGTGGGGGGGGGTCCGGTACCCAGGCTCGTGTCTCGGCCTCCAGATGGCGGTGCGGGTGGAGGGGGCCCTGGCTCCACTGCAGCTCGTGGCCTGGATTCAAACAAAGCAGCTGAAGCAAGCGCCCCCCCTCCCCCTCCGCTGCCCCCCACCCCTGACGCAGCTTCTTCCACAATCAAAGAGGGCTCATCTCCCCTACCCCCCACCCCCAGTCTCCCTCTCTCTGCCTCTCTTTATCGCTCCCCCATCTCGCTACCTGGAATGCAGCTACTTTGGCGCAGTGTTGTTACTTTCCTTTCTCTGGTCCTCGCTGACTCTCTCCATCCCCTCGTCCGTTCCTCCGGGTCTGCCATTTACCTGAAAGACAGTTTGCTTCCTATGAAACAGAGAGTGATGGAGGTGGGGGTGTATCCGTCAGCATCCGTCCTTAGAAGGGTGTCATTTTGTGCCCGGGGGGATCCAAGTCCCCCTAATTAACAGGTGAATTCATCAACAAGGGGCAGGTATAGAAAGGCTTGTCGCCGAATTGACCTGTTTGTCGTCGGACGATCTCCGCAGACCAGGCAAAGCCTGCTCCTGTACGATTGGTGTGTGTGGGGGGGGGGGCTTTTCTCCAAGGGGAGGACAGGAACAAGTGTAATGTCTATGGGATTAGATGGACTGTGAAAGGGAGGCGAGCGAGGGTCTGGAAGTATCTCGGTAACTCAACCCCGGGAGCGCGGTGTCGGCGGAGCGTTCCTCCGTCGGGCTCGCCGAGCGGCCGGCATAACTCTCAGGCTAAGTGATGGGAGGGCTGGTGGCCGGTGAGACGGGAGAGATTCGGAGGGAGCAGGGGGGCTGGAGGCACCTTTTTTTCTGCAACGGCATGTGGAAAGCTTTGCAGAGGGTAAAATTACGGCGATCTGCACATCAATAGTTGTTTTGAATCAAGCAAGTTGTTACGTTTTTAATTTACAAATTGATTCTGTTTCTGGTTCTGGTTTCCCATAGGCAATTTAGAAATGATTCATACTTGTTTTGAATTAAACTATGTGAGTATGCAGGTCTTCGAATCGCAGTGAACAGAAATGTAAAAGTGAGTCCTACATAAATGACACTTAGTAATCGATAGTATCATGGTACATTGTTTTCTGTGTGCTTACTGAAGTACTGCAGGAAGAAAACCGTCAATCCCCCCCCCCTCTAAAAACCTCTTTCAAAAAGCAGACCAATTTTGGATCGTTATGCCTAAAATTGGCCAATCGGCTTGGCAAAAAGCTTGTTGCTCTACCTGTGGCGTTTTTTGATACTGTGTGGAATGTTTGACCTCACACATTTACATCATGTTTCCTCCGGTCCTGCCGGAGTAGGGAACGTTGATCAGGGGACGCGGTCACCTCTTTCCCCACAGTGCGCCGTGGGGAGTCCTGTCAGACGGAAAGGCTTCTAGGACTGACTTTGGAGAGATGCCTGTTGTCCATTATGTTCAGTCCCATAGAAGAGTGCGGGGCGGCTGGCTGCCTGGAACACACAATTTTCCAACACGACTTTGCTTTTAGCGGCCTGACCTTTTCCCCGTTGCCTCTCGCCGTACGCCTCGGAACACTGCCACCTCGCCGCCGTGTGTCTACACCCTGGAATCGACATTTAAAAGAGGAACAGATGGCCGTGATCATCTTAGGGCCCTGGGTTTGTTGCCAAAGCGTTTCTGCGGTAAAGTGGTGTCACCAACGGCAGGCCCCGGTGCCTGTGCCCCGGCCAAAAGGAATACTTGCAAATGTTCCTCCACTCGTGTCTTGTCCGACCTATGCCTAGTGGATGCCTTTCGTTGCCTCCCTTTTCCTCTGTGTTCATTTAGGCTTAGTGTGATACGCTTTTGAAAACCCCCGTCTCGGCGTTTTCTAAATGTATTTACATTGCAATTATTAATAATTAATTGGTTGTGAAGACTCGTTCATCGCTGCAATCCTACCAGCACATTTTGTTCACTCGCCAACATCCATACTTTCTGTGCTTGTCAGCGTTTCCCCAGTTCCCCCGTGTGCCTCCATTTAACAGGCCGAGCCTGCGGCATGTACAGCTCCCTCTAGAGGCCGAGGTGGGACCAGTCCACGCCGTCACCGACAGGGCACAAAATATAAACCATTTAACAAAATCCCTGATTGGCTGCGCGCCGCCTGTGCTGGTGGACTTTGTGCGGGGACTAATCGTAATGTGCTCGGCCCTTATTTACCTCAGCCGGGGGGATTGTATTGGCCGACGAGTGACGATAGCATCTTCCGCGGCGGAGGGAGAGAAAGATCCCCAGCCGACCAACAATTTCCTTCTTCAAAAGGCGCATTAGCGGCTCCATTAAAATCCTGTCAGCCTTTTTCTTTACGTCTGTCGCCGGCTCCTGTGGCCGAGAGAAATCACAGTCATTCAAATGCTAAGTGACTTCCTCTCCCCTGTGAATATTTCCGGGAAAAGAGCCACTCCGTCATTTACCGTAGCCAACTGACATACACACACACACACACACACGCACGCAGGAGTCAGGGATGCAAAATGAGACTATGGAGTTTTGAAATGGCCACCCCGAGCCCCCCCCCCCCACCGTGGCGGGTCTCACGTCACAAGCCATTACCTCTGGCGAGCGCTGACTGCCCGCCACGCAGACACACTCGTACGGGGCCCACCGCCACGTCGGTCCTCGTTAAGACCCCGCTGTTCACAACGGCCCCGTACCCTGAGCTGGCTGAGTGACTGACGCACCGATCTTATCTGGTTGGCACTTTTCAAAAGCCACTCCTGACTCGGTGCTTTTGAGACGTTCCACGCGAGGGGCAAACAACAACGAGCAGACCGTTGGGTGAGTGATGTACGGGAGGTATGGGCACTGACGTCGCCTCGAGGCGTCAATGCTCGACGTGTCCCGAGAACATGAGGGGGTAGGCCACTTAGGGTTAGCACAAAGGGCCTTGTGGGAAATAATGTGTGCGGATCCATCACCGTTTGCATCCAGGAAAGAGCTCGTCGGTCATTTTCAGTCGTCTAATTTTACCCTCCCTCTCTCTCTCTCTCTCTCTCTCTCTCTGTCTCTCTCTCTCTCTCTCTCTCTCTCTCTCTCTCTCTTCGATTGGCAGGTCACAGACGGAGGCACCATCAAACAGAAGATCTTCACCTACGATGCAATGTTTAACACCAATTACTCCCACATGGAGGACTACCGCAGACGGGAAGACCTCGTCTACCAGTCAACCGTCCGGTAGGCATCCGAGTGCTCCTGCTCTGTTTCGGCCATCTTGTGCTGACCCAGATACGTGCACGCGTACCGTGTTGGCTCAAAGGGCTCTTGTTCGCGTTGAGCCTTTTTATTCACACACTCGTGGAGGACGTGGCCATGGCTGAGACACTTCTGTTTGTTTGTGCAATTGCGGTGTGAAAACACTGCATCTTCGTTTATTTAGAAAGAGCCTGTTTCTTGTTTGTTTTTTTTTTGCTGCCCGGCCTCCTCCTCCACCGTTTTCCCAGGCTTAGCTCCCCACGTAGTGTGGGTGTCACTGCGAGTTAGCGTCCGAGTGAATTGGGAAACCACCCTCCCGACAAAGCTCAGCGAGGTCCTGATGCGAAACAGAGTGTGCGCGCTTCACACCGGACTCGCTCCGTCCCAGCCCATCTGCTGCTGGTTAGGTCGGCCTAGGACGCCGGTGAACCGACCCGAGAGGGGTCACCTCCCCGTCACCTGTTTGCCACGTGGCGAGGACCCGAAGCGGGGGGGGGGGGGTGGTTGGTAGTTGTAGTCCTTCCAGCCAATCCGCTGGTAGGGGATGGGTGAAAGTGGAAGTGTGCAGCTGGCCAAGGCCGATCCCTACTCCCAGCTCAGGGAGGGGCCCTGCGCCAGGCATGGCACCCCAGGCAGCCCTCGAGGGCAAACCAGGCATCATGTGGGAGGGGGCACGGAGGTGCACTCGTCCCACGCTCACCTTCCTCAACCCCAATCCCTTTTTTTCCCTCCCCGAAGAACCCTGCTAAACCCCCAGCCCCGTCTGCCCCCCTCGCCCCTCGCCCCTGCCTCACACTCCCAGCCCTGCTGCATATGAATGAGCAGCTTTCACACAGGTAAAGAGTAGCACAGAGAGAGAGCGAGTCAGAGAGAGCGAGAGAGAGAGAGAGAGAGCAAGAGAGTGAGAACGCGAGAGACAGAGAAAGACAGAGAGAGAGAGAGAGAGAGAGAGACTGTGAGAGAGAGAGAGAGAGAGAGAGAGAGAGAGAGGGAACGTGAGAGGGAAGCTCTGTCTGTGTCAGGGTAGATACCATATTTGAGGAGTCCTGGGGACTGCCATCTTTTACCCAGGGCCTCCGCAATATGGCTGGCATCTGCTCAGCCGCTGCCCGTCTCCCCCCTGCCCCCTGCCCCCTGCCCTCTGCTTTCCCCCGGCCGCCCCCCTTCCTTCTCCTCACTCCTTCTGTTTCCCGCATCTCTGCCACGTTCCGTAGAGATACCTATTCAAGATTCCCACAAACCCGAAATGTGAGACCGTAACACGCTCTTCTGTCGATGTTGGGAAGGCGAGGTTATTAAATCGCTGTCTGATTTCTTCGCTGGCGTTCCATGTCGCTGTCTGGATCGCTCTTTAAAACACGTGGTCTTTCACTTTAGATATGTGTCTTTTCGTTGGTGTGCGTTTCTCTTCTGGTGTTGTTTCCTCTCGGACTCTGATGTGTCCGGACAATCCTACCCTTCCGTTGCGAGGCTGGTTGGCACGGCGACGGACTGCCCTCGGCACGCAGATAACCATAGAGACACCCCCCCCACACACACACACAAACACACACACGGGCAGGCACAGACGGACAAACATATGCACAGGGACGGGCACGCACGTCCAAACACAGACCAGCGCGCAGACACACAGCCTCCGGCCCTTACAGAGCGGCCAGGGGGTGTCTGTGAGCGAGCTGGGCCCCGTGGTGCTGTACCTGCTCCGACCGGAGTGTGTCTGTCTGTCTGTCTGTCTGTCGGGGGGCTTAGCCCCGGCGTTAGCGGGCCAGGGCCGAGGAGCAGGGGGCTCCCGCACCAGTCACAGCCCATCCATCAGGAGCTCTCCTCCCTGACACCTCCCGGTCATCCCGGCCCCTCCTCCCCTCCACCGCTCCGGGACCAAAGCTACTGACAGCGTCTGGGATTGGGCTGGCTCTAATCCCTCACAGTTCCACCTGCTGGCGGTAAATCTTCCTCCCCAAAGCCCAGGCATTCTGACAGATCCACCAGCACAAGCCCAAATAAAAGAAGCTCTAACATTTTTCAAATCTCCTGGAAAACTGGGGAATAGCGGCGCCAGATTATTCTCTTTTTGTCCGTCCGTCCGTCCCCCCTGTCCCCTGTCCCCCCTTCCCTGAGTGGTGTGTTTTTTGAAGAGCTTATATTCAGAATCTCTCGAAAAAGAGGAGAGTGTTGAAGCTCATCGCTTAGATTTTTTTTTTCCCACGAGTGTTTTTTTTTTCCCCTGCAAAGCGCTGCTGGACAAGAAGAACACGCTGAAATGGAGGTGATTTTTCATGCTTCCTCAAAATGCCAGCGGACTTTCAAATGAGACGTGTCGCTGTTAAAGACTTGACAGCGATACAGGCTTTAGATTGCCTCGTCCTGACAGCCATTAGTCATAATCTCTCTCTCTCAAAGAGAGGGAAAGAGAGCACGCACCGTTTTTTTCTTTCAGAGTGTCCATTTTGGGAATTTTTTTTTTCAACAGTAATCCCAGAGACGCTCTCGTTTTTTTTTTTGTAAAGACAAATGGCAGCTTCTGGACCGAGTAGCTGTCATTTCCAGTTGAAAGTGACTTCCACTGCTACTGGCCTTCGATGGCCAGAGTGTAAAAGTCATTTAATTTTCCTCTGGAAAAAAAATGACGGCCCCTGCACCTTGTCCGACACGGGAAGGATCGCGGTGCGAATTGAAATTCCGAGTATCTCCCTCCCGAGTCGCCCTCTGCCGCCTCCGACCGCACTGGGGGAAAATGAGTTGTTGAAGGTGCTGAAAAATTAATTTCGTCACCCTTAATATTTGATGAGCCTTCACGATGTTAGTTGTACAACCTTCTCCCGCGCCCGCCCTTCCCGGATGTGTGGGAGCTTCTCCTTGTGGCCCCTCGCCCAACGCTGACGGCCACCCCCCCCCCACCCCCCCCCACCCACCTGCCCGTCACGCCACCATGGTCTTCTACCTCACTTGTGGTGCGAGGTGGGAGTCTATTTCACGACTGAAACACGACGGTGACGCACGGCTTGGCTGAGGGAAACGCACGGCGTAAGCACGAGACGCCGTGTAGAGCCACTGGATGAGGCCACGCACACGGGCACGCGCTCACACGACACGCAGCACGCTTCCCTACGTGGTTCAGGCCTTTGGCCGTGAGAAGAGCACTCCTTCACTGCCTCCCGCTCTCCCTGTTGTCCCGGGAATCCGTCTCCGTCTCCCAGCGCAGACTGGATCGGGAGCAGACGTGTCCCCAGTCAGCCCATGGCCTCTTTGCACAGGGAAGCTGGAGAACGCTCCTTCCAGCTCATTTGCCTCCCCGATGGCCTCTGTCGGAAAGCTAGCAGGGCCCGCTCTGTTTCACTGTTCAGCACTGAAAACCCTGTTTCATCGTTCAGTACTGAGCACTCTGTTTCACTGTTCAGTACTGAGCACCCTGTCTCCCTGTTCAGTACTGAGCACTCTGTTTCACTGTTCAGTACTGAGCACCCTGTCTCCCTGTTCAGTACTGAGCACCCTGTCTCACTGTTCAGAACTGAGCGCTCTGTCTCCCTGTTCAGTACTGAGCACCCTGTCTCCCTGTTCAGTACTGAGCACCCTGTCTCCCTGTTCAGTACTGAGCACTCTGTCTCACTGTTCAGTACTGAGCACTCTGTCTCCCTGTTCAGTACTGAGCACTCTGTTTCATCGTTCAGTACTGAGCACCCTGTCTCCCTGTTCAGTACTGAGCACTCTGTCTCCCTGTTCAGTACTGAGCACTCTGTTTCATCGTTCAGTACTGAGCACTCTGTCTCCCTGTTCAGTACTGAGCACCCTGTCTCACTCTCTCTTCTCTCAGAACACGCAACACACGTCTCCCTCTCTCTTTCTCAGGCACGCAACACACGCACACTCTCTGACGTAAAGCCCACATACTGTAGACACGCCAGTGCTCATCTGCACACAGAGTCCACCCCACACCACCATTAGCTAGAAGGCATTCCATGCTGCCCTGAAAGGTATTCTGAGCCGAGTCTCTCCGACAGCGTTCCCAGGAGACAATCGACCTCTCGCTGGTTCCCCCGGGGTTTTTATTTTATTCGTTTTTTTTTTTTTTTTCGAGCCCCTTTGAGGTTGGCTTGTTGCCCATCGATCCACTCCTTGTGAACGTGCGTGCCTGGGGGCTGTTTTGACATTTTTTAAAATGTATTTTGGGGCGTTGCTCTAATCGTTTGGCAGCTCCATTTGTGTTTTGCGCCGTGTTGTGCACCCAGCCCCCCCTAACCTTGGTGCGACTCGCCGCTAATCAGCTTTTCATAACGAGCTGATTAATGAGCTCTGTAGCTTCACAACAAAAGAGGAGGACAAAGGGGCTCTTTTTCTTTCTTCCCTCCCTGAAAACACACGGCGCAGTGCATCGCTGCTGGTGTTGGGGAGAGGGAGAGGCCGGGGAGGGAATTGGAAGAGAGGGCTGGAACGCCACAGACAAAGAGAGAGTGTGCCCGTGTGGGAGAGAAGGAGTTGGAGAGAGAACAGAAGAGAGAGAAACGGAAAAGGTTTGAGGGTGCGTCGGACTGTGAGAGAGAGAGAGAGAGAGAGAGAGAGAGAGAGAGAGAGAGCAAAAAGAGCAAAACCGAGGTGGAGAGTGGCGGGGAAGGATCAAGTGGGACGGAGAGCGTGAGTGAGTGAAAAGAGGGAGAGAGTTGGAGGGAGAAAAAGAGAGAGAGAGAGAGAGAGAGAGAGAGAGAGAGAGAGAGAGCGAGAGAGAGAGAAAGAGATGATCTGGACCGGCGTCACGTAGCGGTCGGCAAGCCGCGCCGGGGAGCCAAAGCCCCTGAGAGCCTCACGGGGGGAACGGAGCCGGCACAGGTAGCACGGACGTCCAGCGCTCCTCTCACACCGTGCTGGTCACACTTTGTCAGAGTGCCCTCCAAAACCCAAATTAGTGTCACGAAATGGCACGCTCTCCCCTCGGAGACAAACACGGCCGTTTATAACTTGTGCGTGTGTGTGTGTGTGTGTGCGCGTGTGTGTGTGCGCGCGCGCGCGCCTCACATTCCTCCGTCGTTCATATCTGGCCGTGATTGGCTGTCGTTAGTGTAGCCAGGCAAGGCAGCGCCGCACGGCAGACATGTGGTGAGTGCAGTGGACTCGGAGCCCAAGGTAATCCTAGAGCCTTCGCTCAGTAGCAAAGTGCTCCTGCTGTCAGGCTTTGTAGTGGGCAGGTGCCTTTTCAGTGGCACATGATGGAAAAGAAACCATCTGGAAGGTTTCGGCCATGGGCGCAACTGTAAAAGCAATGTGTGGCTCGTGTGCATTTCTTTGGAGCTTTTGGCTGTGTGCGCCGCTGAGGCCTATTGCAGTCCTGCAGAGTGAAGAGCACTTGGCAGCACTGTGTGGACGTGCCGGGGCCGGGGAAGGCACAGGACCGGCTCGCATAGTCGACTCCTCTCCAAAAGGAATGATCGCCTCCCTCTCTCTCCCCAACTCCTCACACATCCACGCCACATTCAGCGAGACGCACGCTCACGCACACGCTCACACGCTGACACGCACGCGCACACAACTTTCGAACAGTATCTTGCGCACATCATCTCACACTTTCAAATAGGCGTACCGACATTGGAAACACACACATATAACTTACAAATAGTATCCTGGCCACACAATCTCACCCTCTCCAAAAAAAGTATACAGACATTGGAAATGTACGCACACACATACACACACACACACACACACACACACACACACACCAACACCCACACAAACCCACACACTCACACACGCTTCCCTATTCACCCAGTGGACACACACATACACACACACACCCACACAAACCCACACACACACTTCCCTATTCACCCAGCGGACACACACACACACACATACACACACACACACACACACACACACACTTCCCGCTGGTGAACTCATTAGAGCTTGGCCGCTCTCAGTGCCCTGCCACTGTTCCAACAGAGGTCTCCGTCTGAAACAGCCAGGCGGCAAGGACAATTGTTCCCATTTGGTGGAAATAAATCATAGGGCCTAAAAGCGACGGCTGGTGTCTCACTTTGATTATCACTGTTGACACATTAGACCAAGCCCGGAATACAGAGTGGGCTCCCCAGCCCATTGAAAAAATGGCCCCTATCGTGGTCATCGGTTGGCGGGCGGAATAATTGTCTGCCGTCAGTCCGACAATTGTACGGAGTGGTTTATCCTGGGATAAGGCGGGATGAATGGGCTCGTTTACATGATGGCGTGCTGCCCTAGAGGGAAGAACGGGACGGCTCAGAAATCCCCGGTCCAAGCCTCTGTCACTGGCGGGATGGGAAACAAGAAGATCCTTGTCAATAGACTCATTTCAGCGTGTGTCCATCGACGGCCTTTCTTCCTTATTCCAAGTGTCAGCGCCACGGGATGGAGCGCCATCTTAATTCTGTCTTGGACCTGTGTACCCACCTCTCCGTTGCGTGCTGTTGATCAGGTGTGTTCTGTGTTTTCCCTAGACTTCCGGAGGTGCGTATCTCGGACAACGGGCCCTACGAATGCCACGTGGGCATCTACGACCGGGCCACGCGGGAAAAGGTGGTCCTGGCCTCCGGGAACGTTTTCCTCACCGTTATGTGTGAGTAGAACGCCACGCAAGCTTCAGCTCAGACGGCGTGGCTCAATCTCTCTCCTCCCTCTCCTCCCTTTCCTCCCTCTCTCCCCTCTCCTCCCTATCCCCCCTCTCTTCCCTCTCTCCCCTCTCCTCCCTCTCCTCCCTCTCTCCCTCTCCTCCCTCTCCTCCCTCTCCTCCCTCTCCTCCCTTTCCTCCCTTTCCTCCCTCTCTCCCCTCTCTCCCCTCTCTCTCCCCTCCCCCCTCTCTCTCCCCTCCCCTCCCTCTCTCCCCTCTCCTCCCTGTCTCTGTCTTCCTGCAGGGCTCAATCAGCTGTCAGTGCTGGTCGGTCTGTGAGCTCTGTGGCGTCTCCACTTGGCCGGTCGGTACAACTTACTTGAAATTGCTGTCAATTTGGACACAATTTTCAGATGCTTATTGACAATTGCAGATACACGCAGAAGGGGCCGCACTTCAAACAGCCCAACTTCTAACTCAACGCTGCCAGGACGAGGGGGAGGGGGAGGGGAGGGGGGTAGTAGACAAGACATTGAAGGAACCAGTTAGTCTGGCTTAAAGACAGACAGACAGACAGACAGACAGACAGACAGACAGACAGACAGACAGACAGACAGACAGACAGACAGACAGACAGACAGACAGACAGACAGACGGACAGACGCTGTATTTATTTGTATTGCACAGGTCCACGCTCTACATTGTTTTTACAGTTGGATCGCTACACAATCAGTGAGAGGGGGGCGGGGTTCCAGCTGATTGGCCACGCTCATGGGCTCCCATTGCGGTGGGAACAACAGAGACAGGAGGGGATATGGAGGGGGAGGGTCCGGCTCTCTGACCCTGCCCTACACGCTAGTGTCGCAGAAGGAAGCATTCAGGCTGTGCTATTTGTCTGCACAACCCTTTTACACAGTCATATGTGCTACGTGAAGCGTAATGGACTCTCCTGGATATGATCTAATAATCCACAGTGTGAAACAAGCCCTAGTATTAGTTAACCTGTTATTAACTATATGATAGGAACAAAAACGCCCAACCAATTTCAGTTTTTCCATTAGCCATTTTATTTAGGTGATTTCTTAGTGTTAATTGGCTGTAAACATTTATTAATTATTTAGGATAATAGCAGTAATAGTTAGTCATAATAAGGTGTGCTAAATTGATTAATTTGAGAATATTTTTTTTAAAATTAAACTCTAAACTGCATGTACGACCATGACTCTCTGGAACATGTTACAGCAAAGTTGTTTCACACCTTTTCTTAATACAATAAAAATAAGTGCTTTCAACCTTGTTAGAGCTGAAAAACACATCAATGGGGTAACTGAGAAAAAAAAAACAGATGCAATGTGTTATCAGTCTATGAGCATTATTTACATATGGGACATTACACATGAAATCCACTCTATCAGTGAACAACGAGCACTAGGAATCAAAACAGACTATGTGATGTACGTAATGCAACATGCAATATTCTTTATCAACTGAGATAGAACACAACATCACCACCAGTGTCAGTCACCTGTGGTCTACTATTTGTACTCCGTTAGAAAGTCGGTGCAGTGTTACAGGCTAACTCTTCTGAGGGCGCAAGATCAACAATGGTAAACCAAGGCTATGATCACTTTGTGTTGAGTGCTGCTCTGTAGGCTCATAGAGACAGTACAAGAAACTGTTTCCGTGTTGATGCAACACCGCCATTTTGACTGTGTCGATGAGATAGGTGGAGAGGAGGGTGTATGACCAGAGGGACGAGCACACCCACTTTTAAACAGACGGACAGACGGACGTACATACAGACGACTATGGAGAAAGTGAATCATAATGGGCAACTTCCGACACATTAAGACCAGTGAAAGGAAAACAGCGCCCTTATACCTGCATATAGTGTACAACAATAGCCCTACACTGCTGGAAATGGGTTGAGAACGTGCTGTCGAATTCTAGAGAAAATAAGTGGTACACAGAAAGGTGTTAATATTACACAATGAGCTATGTGAGCGCTTGTTGCTGTGTGCGAGTCACCTCACCTGAAACAATATGGTGCCCTCCGGCTGCCAGCTGTTTGTTGTTACCCTGCCCTCTTCGATGTATTCATGTGTCAACTCCAGTGGCAGCTACCGCGTGTGAACACGCGTGTTCTATTTTCTCTTTTCTTTTTACTTCCTGCTTCCAAAGGACTGATTGATTAATTACGTGCTTTTTACCATATCTGTTCAAATTACAAGGTGGTAGGAGAATATTCACTGCAGCGATATCTGTGGATATTGGAATTCTTGTTACTTGCCACAAAACAATCCGAAAAGGAAGGCCGCACTTTGTAATGCAAATTCGTTCCATTTTGTCTTCTCTGTTTGAGTATAAGTGGTTCTCTTGTTGCAAGCTATCAGCAATCATGTTCACTGATGCTGCCTCCTACATCCGAAGGACCCCAGAAATGATGTGTCTTGTTTTCTACAACTTCCCGTTTGCAATGGGTGTCCGTGGGATACAGTATCTCTCAATCTCCGCGGCCAACGTGTTTCTGTGGCGTCTAAGTGATCTAAGTTTTCTGTTCAGGCTGTGGCTCATCAGCCACAGCCACAATCTCCAGAAACAAAAACAAAAAAAAAAGAGAGAGAGAGAGAGAGAGAGTGTACAATTAGGTGACAGCCGTTGCTCCGTTAACACACATTGCATACCTTCGAGTATTGCCCGTGGCTCTTTCTGCGTTTTTCTGGGAGCTCCAAGTGTAGGAAATGGCGGACGCCAAGGGAGCTTTTAGAGTGGAGACACACACTTTCACTTTCAATGAATGCCGTTCTATCAATGGGGAAGGTTTCGGTTAATGGCGAATCGTTTGTGTATGGATGCGGAGGGAGAGTGGCGTTAGTTTAGGCAGTGGACACAAGTGTGAGTTATTTCACTCAGCTGGGTCACAATGCATCACTCTTTTGAGAGAGGAAGAAGAATGGCCCATGGCATTATGGCTAATTGCCGTCGAAGCTGAAACAGAATTATTCATAAGCCGTTAGCGTGCCATGTTCAATGTGAAGTTAGGGGGGGGGGAGGGGGGAATGTGGGTGAAAAGAAAGAAGAACGAGACTGAACAAGGGAATTAACAGGAAGCCTGAACATAACGAGTATTTACATTTTTTAAAGCGCTTCATAAATAAGAATTATATTTTTAATGAGTCCTCTGCCAAGAAATTCCATCATTCCGTTTGGGAAATCGAAACTTTGAACTCAAGGTAACTTAACTACTGCCCTCACAAAGAAGTTTGAAATGTATTTTCCACTTTCATCTACCGCTGAATAAGTACACAGGTGTTCTCGTTAAGCCTAGAGGCGCTAAAAATCTTTTTGCCATGAACATTGTTCAACTAGTGCTTTGATAACCACATGGTATTGAAGAACCTGCCAAAAAAATCAAGATCTATGAAATCCTGTAGTCAAGATAAACATATTTTGATACAGAGTTTTGGCCTTGTCATATAGTCTGTGATCAAAATGAGACCTTCACTACTTCACATTTGAATGTACCACTTTATTTATTTTGTGTTAAGGCTCTGTTATAAGAGTGTCTTGTGTGAATGAATTTCCTTCCCAGTTGTTGGCCTTAACGATGTCTTTCATTTTTCAAACACAAAGTGCTTCGTTTATTAACTTTATTCAATAGACTTTTGATCTTGAAGTAAAATAAACATGGCACCGAATTATAACAAGCAGCGCCCATATTGGAGTGCTACAGAGCAACATTTGAAACAAACTATCTTTCACCCCAGTAACGTTCAGCTATAGCCAAGCTCCTGGGATAAATCATATTCATTGCTGAACAGCTGCTCCCTCTTCGTCCACTCTGTACATTTGGCTAGCACTCCAAATGTATTGACTGTAAAGATTTGATTCATTCATTGTTTCAAAGCGTTCGACAGTGGCCAGGGTTTTACCGCCCAATTTACCTGCGATCAGAATGATTTCAACTCAACTGCAGCTGACCTTGGATCTAGCCAGAGCTTTGTCAGCCAAATTCAAATGATTATTCCCATTGTGAACTTTGCTTTGGAAAATGAGTGTCAAAACCCTGAAATAAAGCCAATGATAACTCAATGGTATTAAATGATTATCGTCGTTCAGCGTGCACTGTTTAATATGGCATGTGAAATGTTACTTCATTGGCGAACATACACATTAAGAGAATGTATTCGGCTGTCAATCGGCTACTGATGCATTTCTACCTGGCATGAGGGTTTCTAGAACACCCAGGCTTCCCCACAGCCTCACCTCTTGCCAATAACATAATCTAAAGCTATTTCATTCTGCTACAGTGCCCCAAGCATATCGGGCTCTCTAAAGCAAATACAAAGGTCATAATTCTGGGCTTTTCCAGAGGACAAAATCAATACCTATTTTCCCAATAGCAGAAGTAGGCTCATCATTTGTTATTATCCAAAGTGATACCTTTGTGACATTTCGGAGATTAGGCCTCAGTAATTTGTCTTCTCCGATAGATCCTGACCTTGGGATCCCATCTGCTGCTCCCACCATGACGGGCGCACACCCCGCTGTGCTCCGTCCCCCAGAGGCGCTCGCAAACCACTGAAGCCACGACTATATAAGGGCAGGCTGCTCGAGACGCCCGCTAACTGTCGGCGGCGTGAGGCTCACCTTCGCTGCGAAGAGCGTCCCGCACGCCCGCCGCTTGCTGTGCTTAAGCGCCATGTCACGTAAGCCCAGGAAGCCTTTGTTCTAACCTCTGCGGGGCGCTGGCATGCCGTTTAGAGGGTACCCTTCACAAGGCGTGGGTATTTATATGCTCAGGGATGAGGGAGAGGAGCTCCAAGGTGTGCAGGGACTAATTACTCTCCCATCCCACAAAAAAAAAAGAACACAAAAAAAACATTGGGATTCGCTTCGGTAATGGAGGCCCGACTTTAATTAAGCGCTGTGTATATTTAGCCGCTCGTTTATAAATGGGGGGCGGGGGGGGGGGGGGGGGGGGGCTTTGCGTCTTCAAAGACACCGGCGAAGGCCGCAGCCTGCCGACTCGGCCACAGCTGCACACGTGCCCAGTGGGAGCCCGCAGGGGTGTGGAGGCGCTGGGGGGGCGGGAGGAGGAGGTTTGACGGACGGCTCGGGGCCCGAGCGGTTGTTCGCGGCGGCTGGAGAACTTCTCGGCGTTGCGCCGAAACGACCGCAGCACAGTGGGCTAATCAGGGACCCCTGAATGGTGCCTTTCAGAGGTAACTCCAAAGTACCCGTGCCACTCGGCTGAGCGGCCGCGGTCGCCGCTGGGGCACCGCAAAGTGCCCTCAAAGTGATTGGCCGTTGCGCGACTACATCCTGCCTGGCGGCGCGGTGTGCTCAGTGTCATCTTTACAATCTGTGTGAATAATAGGGTCTGGCTGGGCCAGACTCCCTAATGCAAAAGGCCAGGGCATAGTGGGTTTCGTATGGGTATGAGGCCGTTGAAACAGGCCTTTAGAATAAAGACCCGGCTCAGAGGTCCAACGCTCTTTCCCTCTGCCTTTTGTGTGGGCTCTGTAATTATCAGTCGCGGTTCAGAGTCTCCCCAGAGAATGTTTAGTGGAGTCACAAACTGTTCCTTCGCTTCTAAAAGGCACAGTTTGACCTCCCACAATTGCCGCTATAGTTCCTCTCCAAATAAGGCAAGGCTGCCTGCTGAAGGAGTGTTGGGGCATGAAACTCATTGGAAAAAGAAATAATGAAATGTATTCAAAGCAAAGATGAATTATTAAGTGTCTGTCTTTGAGCTAAACCCCCGGGTGATAATTGAGAAGAAAATAAACAACCCATTGACTTCCTCAAGGATTTCTCTCTCTACCGCTACACTGGCAGCCTGCACATCACTTAGGCAAGACTAAAGAAGTTTTGCTTTCATTTTCTGTCTGCAATCTCGCCTGAAGTTTTGAGACGTCTAAAAAATAGTGTCTGGTTGGTGCTGATTTGAGCTTTTTATTTTAGTCATATTATTTTTTTACCCGCAGTATCCAGTGAACTTCCTTAAAATTAATGCACTCATCCAGCTGTGTTCTGAGCCCTGAATCGCAAAACAATGCGTTCTGCTGCTGTCAACCTTTTTGACAATTGTTGCCAACTGGGACATTTCGTAACCTTTGTCATCATAAAGCAATCTGATATATTCCATAACTTTGTCAGAGAAAGGCAACCTTTTTTGCTCAAAGGTGACTTAAGCAATACCTGAATTGATCTTCTACCACAGTTTATTATTCATGAATTGATAGAAGGGTAATGGCAAATACATTTTTATGGCTTGGTCGGAAGTTGATTTTACCATTCACATTAAACGTATTGTTATCAAAACAACCTGTTATTTTTTTCCCACATTCTTTTTTTTTTTTTTTAAAGGATGAGTTAACCATGTACCGTGACTTTTGTTAAACACAGGTTTTTGCTGTCCAAATAGCTTTCCAAATGCCGTGGGAATGCTGTGATATGAAATTTCTGAGCGCGTGAGGGTCTGTTTGCCACTCTACACCAAATTCACTGAGAGATGAGGACCCCTGCCGAGCCATGAATGGGTCACTTGACTTCCAATTGAGGTGTTGCTGAGAAGAGCCTGGCGCTGTGTCCTCCCTTTAATTCGAGGGCAATTGTTAAACAGCGGACGTTAAACCTGGCTCGAGCGTACCAGGAGTCTGGTCCAAAACAATATTATTTCCGCACCGGGGAGAAAGCGGAGCTGTTTATTAAGGCCGGCTGAACACAGCGGCCTGAAACTCTCCGGTGTAAATCATAGGAGATCACCGCGCACACGAGGCCCCTCACACAAGTGGACCACTCGAACAACATCCTTTTGCCTCCACCTTGACTACTGGCATCCTTCCAGGGTGACTCTCCCTCCAGAGTGCTAGGATATTATCATGAGGGGGGTTAAAGTTCATGTCCATGAGCCCCACAGTATTGCCATGGCGATTCTTGCTGCTCATGTGTAAACGGAGGACGTTTCGCCAAGTTATCCGTCACGGAAAGTTACTTTAGGAACTTTAGGCTTTATACAAATCAGCAAAAAGTTTTTTTTTCGTCCTATCTTTTTTTTTTTTTCTTCTTGAAAGTACAGTTCTAAAACACTGAAAGTACGCGGCTTCAAATACTTCCTCAAGTCTTTCATACAAGTTGCCACTTTGGAATAACCTTGTGATGTCTTTCATGATGAAGCCTTTCATTGTTGTCTGGAGATGTTTCCCCTGTCTAACATTGTGCACAGTGCCTCCCTCCACACATCTGGTGGTTCGCGGGGTTTGTGTGATGTAAGGGACGGGCTCGAATCCTTGTGGTGTATCACACTGCGACTCACTCTCTCTCTCTCTCACACACACACACACACAAACACACACACACACACACACTCACACACTCACTCACAGTCACATTGCTCTCTCTCTCACACACACACACACACACACAAACACACACACACACTCTCACTGACAGTCACATTGCTCTCTCTCACACAAACATACGCACACACACACACACACACACACACACACACACACTCTCTCTCTCTCTCACTCACACACACCAGGATGTCTTCATCAGTGGCTCTCCGCACCAAGGTCCCCTCTGTGGATCACACGCTGCCGAGGAGATACAGCAGCTTCCTCCCCAGGGACACTCCGATTGGACCAAAAACATCGAGGAACAATCTCTGTCGCTCTACCTTGTTGCCTTCAATATCGCCTCGCAGCCTGACAGCCTCTCTTCTGCGCTCTCCTCAGATCGCTGCCTCTAGAAGGAGATGCTGGCCCCACAGATGGCGGACATGCTACACTTGTTAGGAACACATCACCGCTCGCTTGTGGATAATGTGTCACTTTAGGTGTTTTGAATCGCAGTCCAGCGTCAGTGCTTATGGGAGGGTGGTACCTCCCTCTGGGTTGAGCCAAACGTGGGCCGTCAATCGTGTGCACGCCTTGAAGTCCAAAAACTGCTGAGACTGCGGTTGTCCTTTCCAGTGTCCGACCTTTGTTTTGCCAGTCAGAGGGTTCAAGAGTCGCGGGTATTTTCCCGTGATCGACCGACCCTAAGGCCAGCACCTCACACTGTGGTCTGAGCTGAGTTATTCAACAGTCAACGCTGGCTGCACAAAGGACTGCGCGACAGGCGATAAATTTGAGAGGAATGAGAGAAATACTGGCTTAGGAGCCGCTGAAAGCAGCCCGTGGGCACGCATCGAATGAATTTCAGCCCAGTGTGGCCATTTCTCTAAACTTGAATACAAATTAGGAGTGGGGAGCTGAAGGGAAGGAACAAACGAAAGGAAATCCACACCACATTTGGGAGCCTACTCGTCCTCCTCGGAATCCAATGCATTAGCCCCCACAAGGGGCAGTGAGAGGTGGGGCGGCGAGCTGTTTTAATTGGCTATTTGGGGAAAAAAAGGCATGGGGCAGCCTGTCATGGCCTGTTCCTTCCAGGGCGAAGGAAGACGACTTGTAATGAGTTCTCAGTGTGCAAACAACGCCTGCTTCGAGATATCCCCACTATGGCTTTGTGCGGAGAAGATCTAGACTTGTACTGACTTACCCAGCGCCACTAGCTAGAGGCTTGTTCATGAAGACTTTATCATTGCCTAGGTGTGGGTGGCATGCCTGCCTTCCTGTCTGCCTGCCTTCCTGTCTTAAACAGCTTTCCTAGTGTGGCCGTGGAAGCGGATCTCGTTTTTTCATTAGTTGTGTGTATTGCATAGCGCCTCTCCATACATGACAAACTACGGCATAATTGATACGCTCCCATATTGCGTGGGGGAACCATGCGCAGGTGAGCCCACAGAGGCTCACTAAAATGACGACTTATTGCACTATCCCGCCCTCCGCACGGCCTAGATTAATGCCATGATGTATGGCACATTCCGGAGTACATTTTATTTCAGCATATGAAATACGGAGACTCGGGCGCTGTACCAATGCTTCCAAACCCCGTGCTTTATGAGGTGTTGAAATGAAAGGAGCTTCCCATTGAGCCCAGGCGTCCCCCCCCCCCCCCCTAAATCAAATGAGGTCCTAATGGAAAGTAGGTGCCGCGATATCTGGCGCCTCAAGTGTGTCAAAGTCAATATGTTTGTCAGATGGCCCCCGAGCAGAGTCGGCCCGCCCGCCCGCCCGTAAATGACTCCTTGTTCCATATAATGAAGACTCTCTCACTTGGCTGTGGCTGTCGCCCGTGACTTTGCCTGAGAGCGCGGCCTCCCTTGTTCTAGCCCACGGTGACGGAGCGACAGTGGAATGGAAACAGGCTCGCCGCCCTGACTCGCAATTATTGCCGGGCTATTCCGGTCCCCAGACGTCTGACGTGGAAGGTTGCGTCTGCCCTTCGTTTCTGCAACAACTGATTTGCACACCCATCGGACGCCAGCCGGCTTCAAGTACGCACACCAGCTTCGTTAACCCAGCCATGGTTGCGTATTCCTCCATAAAAGGTTGGTAACGTAAGCAAATGATTGGATGGCGCCCCGATCATGGCCAATTAGTAAAGAGAGATCACCCACGCCTCGTGCACCAGATATGTGTTTACGTCAGCCCAATCCAGTAGTACGGCAGTAAAGTGTTATTTGAAAGGCATTCAGGCCTTTCAGACCTTAATAGACAAACTTGGAGGTACTCACACTTTGATTCAGAGTCAGGCCACGTGCAGTCCAACCGATTGGCATGACTTTCCGACAGGCCATCACTCATTCGATGTATACCTTCCGTGATTTGTGAGACAGTGAAGAATTACACTTACAGTAATAGAACGACTACGCTGACACGTCAGTGACGTATGATTCAAGTTAGTGACTCCGGGCTTGATGATGATGACTCTGGGTTTCACTGTGTACCCGTCCTACCCAAAGTATTATCCCGAGGTGTGATGTTTAATGGCCCATTGGAGAATTTGAATGAGAGAAATACGATATTACTGTTGGTATGAGATAATACAGTCAATATTCATGGTGTGTTTAATTGTAAATCGATAATTCATCAATTGGTTCATCACAAACAATATAATGTCTTGTGTTTGGTAGCGAAGCAATTCTCCATTTTGTTTTGTAATGTTTAGTATATTGTTTAGAATATGCAACGAATTTTTTTTTACATTATAAATCATATTGCCACATCCATGGCAAACCCTATAATGATGTGATTGTTTGACAACGCACTGTTTCTAATTAGGAGGCTAATGGCCGTAGGGCAGTTGTGGAGTGGCTGGCTTAATGTAATGCTCATTCTATGAGCAGCCAAATAGCCTCTCGTTCCCTCATAACATGTTTTCGCTGGACCAAAGGCATTACTAAGAGGGGTTTATGTTACACAGATGAGTAGACGTCACGACAACAGTTCATGAACGAGTGTACAATCAAAACCATGAACAATCAAAACCATCCCTGTCCGTGGTGGCACGACATCAATACCAGCTTCAGTTGAAATGGCAAATGTTCCATTAGTAATATAGTGCCAAAAGGAACAAAAATACATGTTAGTTAAATCATTTTTGCCCCCTTTTTTCTACTTATTTTACAAAGTCAACCAGTAGTAGGTGCACTGGATTGGGAAGCACGACGTTGCAGTTCAAAGTATGTGTGGCCGTATTACTTGACATTTGGAAATCTTATCTTGTTCTACTGTAGGGAGAGAAAGTGCATCTATAAAACATACATCATAAAAGTTAAGTGAAACATTTCTTGTTAAGAATCAGGTCTTACTATATGTTTCAAAACAAATACTTTTCATTAAGAACAATTAGATCAATCAATAATAACAAAAGTCTTTTTGATGTGTTGCATTGTGTATGTAGTTTCACTTAGGTCCTTGACTTATATAATTGTGTTACTCTGTTGGCTTCCTCCAACTTCCTGTAGCGAATCATGGCATAATTTTAAAACCTTCCTCTTTAAATATTAACAGTGTTATCATAACTACTTCTCTGCCGCACTAACAGCTTAAGTGACACGGACCTATTTTGAAAATTGTAGATGACATTCCGAACTAGTTGAGCAGTGAAAAGCATCCTTAAAACAAACTCCCCTATGTCCAGAGGCAGTAGTTACAGATTCAATTTAGGGTGTTTGGCAATCTGCTGAGCATAAACTTTCTCAAGTGGAAAATTGTTTTTCATTTTATTATTTCAACGAATGAGGTGGCCTATATACATTTTCCAAACTGCTAACATCAAAAACAAATAATCCTAAAAGTAATGGGAAATGAGAGTATGGGAAGTATTTTGATAGTGGCATTGCAGTGGTCCTGCTTTTTATCAATGTTTCTGATAATATTTTTGCATCAGTGAATTGAATTTGAATTACACTTCAGCTGGCAAACAGTCCTCCATAAAACCTTGTGCGTTGAAGTGATATCAAAGTTCGTTTCTTTTTGTATAAATATTCCTTCTAAATCTAATATTTGTTTAGGTATATTGAGTTGTAGGTATCAGAGGTCCAAACCAAGACGGTTCAATTCTGGGTAAATATGACTGCAAAACTTCCATGTCAACATTCTCTTTATTTGTTTCCTGTTATATCGTTTTTTTTTATTTCATTTGGAAAAAGAGCACTATTTGTTCCTCTCAACCTGAAACAAAAAGTTGTGTGTTGTTAACCCACAACATGCTAAATCATTAGTATCCTTTTGAAATTGAAAAATATCACTATTAAGAATTCATGAATAAATTTCCATGCTAAAGAGATCATTTAAATCTGTATTGTATGTATTAATCAGCAATCCTGAAAAGGTCCTGGGTTGACATTATACTCTCCTTGCACTTCAGTGAAATTCACGAATATCCTGTTGAATGTTTTGCTCTTATACTCTTGCCAAACCTGCACATGTAAAATACCCTTCAAGCTGTCATCCATTTTTGCATAGATTTGAGTCTGCATGCAATTCATTAACAAGGGAAGGCCAATAGACTAGTTTCAACCTATTACCATTTTTAACTTTGCTTAAGACATTTGCATCTTGATGTATCTTGGACTACGTGTTTAAAAAATGTATTTCCCAGTGCATATTTACATTCCTCCCCGCAGCTTCAACTTATATCAGTGCAGGAATAACACTGTAAGTAAATAACATCTATTTATTATAGACCTTGCCAAAAAAGCAAATCGGCTAAAGAAAAGCACACAAACAACTGTAGCATTTTCAACTGGATCTATAGGGTGAGGAATAGTACTCAGATGAAAAGAGAAAACTATGCCCCTTGTGCACTTCTGCTGCCTTAGCTTGGGGATATAGTCTTTGAACGGACGGAGATGTTCACAAAAAGACTCGCCCAGAAACTGCGCGCCTTAAGACTTGCCACTACTGTTACAGTCAACTAGCAGGTCCAAGAAGCTGCATGTTTCTATGGTTGTACAACACACCAATTGGAATGAATGACTTAATGAATAAATGAATGAATGCATGCATGAATGAATGAACACAGTATGGTGAATGTGTTGGCTAACCAGGGAGGTTATTTTGGGATATCTCTGGTAGAATCAAAAAAAGGTAGGTGGAGTGAAAAAAAGCACACACAGACACACAAAAGTCTCAACCTCCAAAGCTAGGCGTGCACAGGGGATGCGGTGTGCTCTAGTTCATCTCACGACAAAGATGGAAATAAGTACATGGAATATTCATGAAGTACACTAAAGCTGAGGGGAATGCTAATACCTCTTCATGCGAGCATTACCCAGGTGTCCTTTTGTGAGTAGCTGCACTTAAATTTGGCATGCTATTTGTGCCATAAAGTAGGTTCGGGCCCACCTAGATACCCTATGAATGTGTGGCCATCCATCTGTCTTGGTAATGAGTCTCTGTGTCTCTTGCCCTTCACATCCTTCAACGTATCAGTGTGAAATATTCATTCTCTTTCTATGTGTCCCTGAACACTGCGTATTGGTGGACAGTCGGGGGACAGCCTTGTTGACGTCCGGTAGTGCATATTTGCTGTCCACCCTCTCAAAGACCTCTCTGGGGAGCAGGGCATTTGGTCGAGGACCACTGCCACAAATTGAATGATGGATACTCTTCCCCTACCAGGCTCCCCACTCTCTCTGGCCTCGTATAACTTTATGGTCCCCATTTTACCCCCCCTCCCCTGGCCTTTAAATTAGGTGTCGTAAAGCAGCCGTCTCAAGAAAGCCTTACAGCCACACTGATCAACCTATTTGTCTGTGACACCTCAGCCACAGGAGAGTCTTAAAGGCGCCCGACATGCCTCGCCTCTGTAAATTACCCTCCTTGCTTTTGAGGAAAGGCAGTGAGCGGGGACGGGGGTAATGGGGGGGGGGGGGGGGGGGGGGCAAAAAACATGTAACAGATTGTCCACCCACCATCCCCGCACTCCGCAAGCTAACTGAGGACTGTGGGGATGACGGCGCCAGTTGGGGCATTACTGATGCTAACCGAGCGGGCTGGGTAGTGTGTAGTCTTTAAGGATGGGGGAGGGGATCCTTTTCCTTGGTCCCAGGCGGGGGCTGAATCGTCTCCTCCGTCCCTCCTGTGCTCGTTATGGGCACAGCTCTCCAAGTCGGCTGCCAGTTCACCCTTAGAGAGTGTCGGCTTGGGAAGACTGACAGGGAAGCTGTACACACCCATGACATATCTCATTTCCTATCGTACGGGAACAGAGGCAGCGGCAAGAAAGGAAATCACAATTGAGCTTAAGTTTCCCAAATCGCTCCCTGGAGGATGAAAGGGGCCCTCGCCTGAGAAAGTCCCTCCCCCCTCCCCTCCCTCCCCCATGGAAGGTTCTTAAAAGCTGTGGGAAGTTTGTCCGTGAATGGCTCCAAATTAGCTCCGAAGGATGAACGGTGCGGGAGACTTCTGGTGTGTCAATAAAGTTTTTTCCCAGGCTTCCCTTCTGAGGGAGAGGGTGGTTTTATGTTCCCACCCGCAGCAGGCGACAGGTAAAACTCCGAAGGCAGCACTCACTGCTCACTGATGTATCAATGAAAGCCATATGGCTGCGAACACACACACACACACACACACACACACACACAAGCACTCTCTTTTTTCTTTTTTCTGTAAACCGCATTTTGAACAACGTAGCGCATGATTAATGGGCCTCCGGACTGGGGAACTAGTTCAACGTGACACCAGCTTTTGTCTCACTGTGTCATCCTCCCCCTCTCCCCGACAGCCCCAAGAGCTGGCAAATGCCCCCCCCCCATCCCTGTATCATCCACACACTCATCTTCTGCTTACTGCCTAGCTAGCAGTGAGGGGACGAGATAGGAGCTGACAACGCTGTAATGGCGCATGCAAATGAAAGGGGCGGGCGCTAAATGCAAATATTGCTTGCACAATGGAGAAGTGCATCTCAGTGTCTTTTATCTCACGGCACTGCTTGCATCTGGAAATTGGGAGGGAGGTGGGGGGTGGGAGTGGATTTCAAAGCAGCCAATTTTGGTCGTGGAGCCTCACACCAGGACTCATTCAAACGTGTCCCTCTTCCCCCTGGAGAAGACTTCACTTTGACTGTTTTTTTTTTGAGGACTGCTTTTCCATCTCTCCCGCTGCCACAATCATAGCCCATCCGTGTGTGTGAATTGCCCTACTCCTGTATGCAATAACTTTGCTAGGGTGGCACCTAAGGAGCATGCAGTACAATCTTGTAATGCCGGTTCTATTCCTTCTAGGAGAACATCACTTGCATTGTGTGTGTGTGTGTGTGTGTGTGTGTGTGTGTGTGTGTGTGTGTGTGTGTGTGTGTGTGTGTGTGTGTGTGTGTGTGTGTGTGTGTGTCAATCGGCACGGCTCCTAAAAGATGTGTGCATTTCAAACTTCCAATTGAAAGCGAATCCCACCTCAAACACCGCGGCGTGTCCTCCTCCAGACCCCAGTGACGCACTGCAGCGTGGATGAATTATGAGTGAAGACGGCTCCTGATCTTAAGGAAGCAGCCCGCAGCACCGACCGGCAACGCGGAGCGTGTCTGGGTGACTTCGCTAAACGGTTACTTCTGCTGTTGGAATTGGAGGAGCTGAGCACAACACGTGGAGACATGGGTGTTTTTGTTTTTTTTTACACCCCGATCTGCGTTTTGCTTAACCACCTCTCTGTGACATTGGGTCTTGCACGCTAATGCAAGGGTCGTCGTTGGGCCGGGACTTGAATAATGCATGCATACGGCTACCGTCTCCAATCAAAGATGTTCTCATTCCAGTGGCTTGCTCCCCCGGCATGTTCGCTTCATTAGCCTTACACTTTGTAGGTGGATGCATCCCTTTATTTCCTGCTCTCCTCTGTATTCTACCCCCCCCCCCCTTTTTTTTGGGGGGGGGGGGCAGGAGGATGTGGTAGAGCCATCGTAGCCAGGGCTAGATGGTGCGACTCACTGGTAGCGAGGGTACAGGCAGGGCCCGCTATTAGCCCCGTCTCACCGCTAGATGCTATCGTCGGCCCGGCTCCACGGAGACATGGCGTTCCTCCAGTCCGGGAAAGGCTGCGTCTGCTGCATGCTGATGACGGGGCCCGTTCCCGCTGTGGGGAAAGTTCTCCGGCAGGGTTCTCACGTGTTGGCCCATGCACTTCTGTTGTTCCGTCCGGGTTGTTTCTCCTCGAGTCACTTCCAGATTCAATCGCGAAGGATTTATTGAGTGCAACTACTTTGTTTGACCGTGGTTATTTTCTGTCACTATTGCTTTCGACAGCCTTTTGTCAATGTCCGACCCTCAAAGGAAAATGCTTTTATGGATATTCTCTTTTCACAGAGTCGGGAAGGGATTAGTTGCCAAGAAAGTAATCCTCCAGTGATTTGGATCTGATCATACACTGAAGCCAAAAGCCCACCCCGATCCTGCAGCATGATCAAAACAATCAACGTCCACAAAAAACGTATTACTCTCGGACCAGGGGGCGCCTGATAAAAAAATTTAATAAAAAAGAAGTACATCAAATAGTTATCACTAAATTATAAAAACTAATTCTGTCAAAGCAAGTAGAGAATAACCTCAGTGACCTTCCCCTTGAAGTCCCACCCCTCCCCCACTCCCCTCCGCCAGCCAAGCCCCTGGAGATGTGGACTGGAGACCCCACGTTAGAGGGGACGTTGGGAGCCCGTGTCCTGTGAGCCCTAGCTGTCCCCTGAGTGCTGAATCCCTTCATTATCCGGGCAGGGAGAGCTGTCTCTGGGGAGCCACTGTTAAGAGGGCTGCCGCCGCTCCGCACACTCGCCAATCCCATTTGCAGTTACTTTTTAAAAGGGAGCTGGTTAATGGCGCTTGAGGGTATGTAGCAAGAGGGAGCAGGAGGAGGAGGAGGAGTAGGAGGGAACCACGAGTGCTGGAGAGGGCGGTGGAGGGGGGGGGAACTAAATGCTGTGGCGTCTTAAGTTAATAGATGTAGGAAGTGTGGAGGAGGTTTAAATGGCTGCCCTTGTCAAAGACAATAAATGTAGGGCTTTACACTTCTTCAAATAGTGGAGAATTAGAACTTATATCCTAGACAGGAGGAGAGTTTTTCTGGTTCTACAATCCTATTGCCTGTGAACAGTGTTGTGTGCAGTCTTGTGGAGATGGCTCACCTGGGATTGTGGTCAGAATGTGATGAAAGAGGGCACTAGGGTTAAATATGGCTTAAACTGTTTCTGTGTTGCTACCAATGTGAATACAATATTGGCGGGGAAAATATAACATCCAGGGTATTGAACCTTGAAAGGTGTGTACCTATATGAAAGCCTTTTTTATACCACCATACCTCATATTGACATATCTCTTCTGTTTGGCCTTCTTCCCCAGCATTCTTACAGGATTTATTTATTTCATTATATCAGTTAGTCACGGATTGTCGTTCATAAAACAAATGATCCACCTTGGCGTCGATACACGGTTTTACGGTTCTAGATATATTTCCCAGAGAGAAAAAAAGAACCCTATTCCTGATGTATAACTGTGATTCGCCTGTGTGCAACGTGGTAGACCGTCTTGCCTTTGAAGACAATCCATATTAACGTGACAGGCGACCCCCCCCCCCCCTCCATCTCATAAACCGAACTCACAGCTCGCAAACACAGTCTCCAATACAAATGAGAACAGATTAACTTTGCAACTGGGAAAGAAGCGAGGCAATTAAGTGGAGTGTGCCCAGCTTAGACTATCACCTCAGACAAATATCTTAATCTCTATTAATAGGATGATTCTGAAAAGGAGGTTTTGTGTCGGACGATTGTGTTTTCGAGCGCCGATGTTTTTGCTTTTAATCATTCGATTTATTGCCGTGACTTAGATATCCCGCGTTGGAGATCTCCCTACTTACGTTCTTCGCCTAATGGTGAACAGAGTACGGCGTCGTATACTTTCATCTTTCTCCTCCTCCTCCTCCTCCTCCTCCGACAGAAGCAGCCCTGAGCACTGACTTGTTTATCTCCCTGCCATTGAAGCTGATGAAATGATTGGGGCTTGGATTAAGTTTCAGATGAAAAAAAAAAGTTTCCCCATGCCACCAAATCAATGTCAACAGTATTACTGATATCTGCCGTTCCAGGGCTGAGCCGTCGGGTTCAATTGTTTTTGCCCTCCGACAGGCCGTCCAGCTCCTGTGTGGATGGGTTGACGGCGTTGTGTTTGAGGAGCACTTTAGTGTCCCACCATTTCCACACACAATCACCAGCTCTACTCCCGTGCCACTGCGTTGACAGTCCTGGGGATAATACTATGAGAGGGTACCCATGATAGAGGTAGGGAAGAAGAGCTAAACAGGGTCATCTCACAATGACCATCATTGTTGATCATAATAATGATAATAAAAAATGTATTTGTGTAGCACATTTCATACAACAGGTGCAGCTCAATGCGCTTGACATGAGAGCATAAAACCAAAACCAGTGTCAAACCTGTGAATCAAAGTGAAGAAGAAGGAACAATACATTTGTAAATCAAACAGACCCAAAACCTTTCGCTATACTCATTGCTTTTGACTTTGATGAATTAAAAACCGAATTTAAAAAGATGCATTTTTAGATCCTCACTAACTTTAATAGTTTTCATTTTAGCCTCACTAATATACTGTAGCATGGAAGTGACTTTCAATTTTGCCGTTCTTCCGGTTCCAGTAGATACTGTTCGCACGCACACCGTTCCGGCCCCGTTTTTTTCCCCCAACCCCAGCTCCTACGTGACTTTTCAACCACGTTTATTTTCCCGGGGCGGGCGGTGTTTGGTCCACCCACTGCGGCCATGTACGCTGCCGAGAAGGAGCCTTGTCACATGAACGGAAAGCCTCTGTCGCGACAGGACCGGTGTTCCACTGGCGACAGCGGGGGGGGGGGGGGGGGGGGGGGCGAGGCGTCGTCGATCGCAGACATCTCCCTGACAGCTAATCATATGCCAGATCGAGGCAAGGCCCCCTCAGCTAACTAATGGGGTGTTCAAAGGTTAATTTACGAGCACGCGTTGGCCATCAATAAGCAATTAAGAGGTGTGGGAACAGAAAGGCACTCAGGCCAGCAGCCACGGTCTCCCACTGCCTACCTGCTCTTTAATCAATTCATCGCCTCAACGTGTCTGTTCAAAAGACACAAACAGACGGAAACGCTGTGAAAAACAAGGCCCCGTCTCTCCTGGCCACCCTCCCTGCCTCCCGCGTAGCTTTTTAAACGAGCCTCGTACATTTGGGGAGTTCAGGGCACCATTAACATATATATCAGTCAGGACAGCTTGCGATAGGTTTAACAATTTATTGCAATGCATGGTAGTACGTTGAAGTATGGCGTCAAGGGTCTGCTGCTCTGATTGCTTCCCCGCATGGGGTCTTATACAAATGCTAAATGAACAACCATTGGTAGGGAGCAGATATCTGCAGAACCCCCATCGAATACTGTGCAACAGACCCTAAATAGGCGGAAGCTGGGGTGGACGTGGGCAGCAGCAAGAGCAGGAGCAGGGTGTGGTGCAGCAGTGAGCGAGCAGCTGTAGGAGCAGTGTGGTGAGTGTAGGCCGCGTTAAACTATTGAGCGTATGCGACTGGTTGATGGATGTGACGTGGATAAATGCTGTGTCTGAGTTGCCTGAGCTGCAAATACTTCCAGGATGGAACCCAGGCTGAGTTTGTCTGCCTGAAAAATTTAATACACACAACCAGCCATTTGTGTTAAGTGCGCACTCAAATGTACCACCTGTTTTTTTCCCATAGTGCTGTCCATTTTAAAATAGTTATTATGTGTGAATGTCCCAAAATATCCATTTAAACCTAGCGGTTCTACCCGCAGTAGTTGGTTTTTAAGGACAGAGCTAATGCGACCAAATTGGCAGCCGGCTGTAATCCTGACAGGCGACTGCGGAGGCCTCCCACGGTGCGCTCCGTTAACCCCCCCCCCCCCTGATTTCACATGCCCTTTTGCTATTCCCACCACAGTTGAGTGGAATAGAATGACAACGCTCCTTTTCCTTTCATGACAGAAAACGGGAAATGCGAGGGAGACATTTCGTGTGACAAATAGAATATTTAATGTTTACCCCTAAGACGTGGAAACGTTAATTGAAGCTTGGAAATATAAATATAAGACTAGGACATGCGCGTCAAACTTTGAAATGAATGGCGCCGTGATGATGCCATTTTCAGCGTTCCCATTGCATCCTCAAAAGCCAACCTGCCAGCTGGCCATCAGCTGCTATTCGATTCCTTCCTGATTTCACGTCAATCCCGCCGCCGGACCTCATAATTACGTTCCGGACGCCTGAATCACAGCTTGCTCTGCGCGACGGCGCTCGCCACAGCCGTACGTCCGACGCGACTTGGCGAGTGACGAAGGCCGTGTTCGTCCGTTAGCCCTCAATCACCTTGCTCTCCCGTCACCTCTGTGGTGTCACGTTGGTCTGGGTGGTGGGACATCCATCCTCCCCAGAGACAGCACCAGACGGTGGGGTTAGTCACAGTCCATGTGCATGAGGTGGTCACTCTTACCAGCCTTATCGAATATGAATCCCTGGGGGATCTCAAGCGCGTGCACGCACACACACACACACACACGCGCACACACACACACACAAACACACCCACAGCCCTAGCATTTCAGCCCCTCTTTAAAGAGATTCTCGTCATAGTATCCAGGATGTCAGATTTGATTTTTTTTCATAGTCACAGAACAAGGCAATGTCCCTGCCTGTGATATGGGATGTGTGTTAGATAGTGTATTATCAGCGGGTGCCTGGCTGACCAGTGTGACCAGATTGATCTAAGATGTCTGCCTGCGAATACAATGGATGCGAGTCGGATTCCATCCCTGCTATGTCACTCCAAACTCCACGCTATTTCCCATCTCCTCTTCAATATGAAGGAATAGACAGGTTATATACCAAGTATGTTGTTTCATGTTTTGTTTTCTTATTCCCGTCCACAGCACCTCCGAACAACATCTCGGTGTTTGCAGAGAACACCCCAGCCCCGTTCAGTCGCTACCAGGCCCAGAACTTCACTCTGGTCTGCTCGGCCAAGGGAGGCAAACCTGCTCCTTCGGTAAGTCAACACCCAGCCTAATGTTTAAACGTGAAATGCCTCAGAGCTGACCTGGCAGAGACCCTTTTTGTGTTACATGACTGACTGAGGGACCCACAGGATGCATTCACACTGTAGTCCAGAATGCACACACCAACATGCAGAACATCCCTTCCTCCAAGCTGAGGCTGTCAAGTTCAAATACAGGGAGATGTAGTCACGGTAGGCCACACCATAATGTATTGTAGATTTTGTCATGTTGTAGCCTGTTAAAGCCAGGCAGACTATTACATTACATTACATTCATTTAGCAGACGCTTTTATCCAAAGCGACTTACAAAAAATTGTCTAAAAAAGATATGGTAAAAACTACGTCAGTTAGATAAAACAAGTGCATCCCCGACCTAATCACCTAGATAAGAGCTAAGCAAGTGCTATATCAAACATCAGGATACAAAAAAAAACAGTCTTCAAGCTACGGCGGAAAGTGTACAAAGATGTTGCTGTCCTAATGTTCGTGGGGATGTCATTCCACCACTGAGGGACAAGACCACCACTTGTTTCACCAAGGGGACGGGCACACATCTTAACGGCTTCACAGATCCAAGTTGGGGACTAGCAGGTGAGCTCAGGAGGTCTAGCTGGTCCCATGAGGCCAGGATTACCGAAGCCTGTCTTCAATAAGACAGCTCAGGAAACAGCCGAGGGATAGAGCCGGTGGCGGACTTCCTGCCTATTACATCGGCATCCTCGCAACATAACCCCCTCCCGATCCCAGAGCTTTTCCCGAGCACCGTTACAAAGTGCAGGGCACAGCCCCGGAAATAGCCGCGCTCCGTCCTGTGCATGGGCAAGGCAGCCTCAGCGCCCCCCCCCCCCCCGCCCAAATGGAGCGCGGCAATGTGCCGCTATCGTTCTCCCGCCGGCCCCATTAATCACTGTCTGCTAATGGACTCCGGGTCCCGTCACACACCTATCCCCCCGCCATCACGAAGGCCCAGTCAGAGGTGACAACGAGGCCATTTCCGTCTTGCCGCTACCTTTCTGAAAATGTGATTGCGGGGAAGGCCGTGCACGGGGGAAAAGGGGGTGGGGGGAAAAGGGGGTGGGGGCGCTCCCGCCGTCTCTCTGCCCCTGTTGCGATCGGAGAAAGAAAGCCCTCCATCATTTCCGCCCGGCGCAGCTGGAGGTTCCTTTGTGCATGGCGACGGAGGAAATGAGATCGATCTGATAGGCCGTCCTCTCCGCCGCTTCCTCCCCAGCACGGCGCGCTCCTCCATTAAGACGGGGGACAAGTGGCACTCGCGCCGACTCGAGTAATGTGCTGAGCCGGTAATCATCTTTTAATCGACTTGTCGAGAGCTCTCTAATTCACCTTGGCCACGCCGCTCGCAAGGCCGCGCGCGTAGGCACATTTTAACTGTCGCGGGCCAAAATAAAAATCCGCGGCTTCCGAATGGGTTGTCTGGGGGGGATCATTGGATGCCAGCCGGTTTGTTCTTCAGATGTTCCCTCGTAGCGGTGAACGAGGCGGGTGGTGCGGCGCGAGGTTAAGATCGAGAATTTAGCCCTCCGAGAGTGTGGACAGGAAGCCGCGTGGGACATCTTGAGCGGGGCCGGCGATGGAGCTAGCGCGCCGTACTCTCCCGGTAGCCTTTTTGACCGGCCTTAGGAGAGCAAGGCTCCAGATTCGAACAAAGCGCTGCCGTAATCCTACACTCTCAACGCGCGATCGTCGCCAAACCAGTCCAAAGTTCTTCAGTCCAAACACTTCAAAGGTTTTAGCGTTACGAGACGACATACATATCCTGTCAGGGTAACTAGCGCAAGAAAAGAACCAGGCTTTCCGGTGTGTGAAGCGTAGCCCAAGTGGGATGTGGAACGGCGGAAAGAGCTCTAGGAGGGGAAAGGGCCTCGAAGAAAACAGAGCCGCGCCGTTTGATTTACCGCATGCAGTAGGAGGGAGCTCTCGCTCCACTGCAGGGCAACAAGTCAGTCAGCAGAGGAAAAACTGAAGTCAAAGGAAATACTTTGTGTACTCGGAAAGTTGAGGGCGTTGATCACCCTGCCCGAGTTGCCTTGCGCCGCAGGACTAAATCAAAGCCCGGTAAACAAACTCTGACGGGTGAGGAGATAGATTTTACAGCAGGAGAGTCTCTAGGCTCCCCAGCCTGGCAAGGTTTTTGGGCTCGAATCTCTGTGGAGATCTCAGGCTGTGGTCCTGTGCCAGCAGAGGGAAGACATGAATTTCCAAAAATGAATTAAGGAGCAGGAGGAGAAGAATGGTGTGCGGCTGCATTGTGGGGAGACCCACTCGTGTAATGCACGCCCGTGTTGCATGCTCTCCAAGTTGTCTCACTCCAGCGCACCGCACGTCATGAAATGGAGAGTGGCAAAGCGAAAGAAGACGAATTGATTATCACAACTCAAATCAGTTGTTTTCTTATCCTCTTCAGAGCAGGGCCGACTGTAACGATGTTCTATTTCCATAAATCATCACGAGGACGCATTGAAGCAGTCCTGAATCCGACAAAAACGACCAGCCGGAGATGTTTACAAAAGCCCCGCCGCCGCCACCGCGCTCTTATTCATTTCTCTGTTAACAACTTTTTATTCATTCATTCAGAGTGCAGTTCTACCTCACAGAAGCAATATGCACCAAAGTGGCCTAAGCATAATACTGTTATTGGCATAAAGGCCTCCCTGTGACAGCCCAATTTTCATTTCAACTCTGACTGTTTTGATGTTGTCCATTTGAAAGCTGCAAGGGGCCTCCGTGGGTTGGTGGGGATATGAACTTGCTGTTCTGGCCAGCTTAACTGCAACGTGAAATGCCACTATTTGTCTATGATTGAACTAATGTAGCCTTTGTCTGGGCTTAGTGCAGGCAAGCTGGTTTCAAAATGAGCTTTCGTCTGCACTAATTGTAATTTCTTTGCAGAATTACTTTCTCAAACCTGGTTCCCTATCTATATCAAAACACCGGTGTACACTGTGAGAACATTTCACTTCTGCCTAATGAAACGATACTAATGCACACCCAATTATTACTGCCTTTGTTGTTTGCTGTCAAAGAAAGGTTTCCAAGTTTAAATAAATGCAACACTCAAAAGACTTTTCAAGTGTGTGTGTGTGTGTGTGGGGGGGGGGGGGTATTTATATTTGGCCTTACCTCATTTTAAGAAATACTGTTCTAAACATCGGTGAGAGCTTCAGTTGCTTAAGTATCGTTGGCCTAAAATGAAGGTGTACGCCGTATCATTAACAGTACTGGTGCAAGAAGCACCAAGTAGTCTTTGTCAGCAACATGTCGTCATCTGAATACATGGAGAGGAGCCCCGGGTATGTTAATAACACAGCCCTGCTGCGACATCCATTACAAACATCCTCGCAGCACAAGCAACCACTGATTGAAAGGAGACGAGATAATGGCAGCTAATAACGAGCGCCAGAGATGATTAAGTTATGCCCATAGTTCTGTCCTCGCTCTCTATTTGCCTGCTATCACTCTTATCAAACTTTCTCTTTTGATCTCCGTCTCTCTCACTCTCTCTCTCTCTCTCTCTCTCTTTGTCTGTCTCTCTCTCTCTCTCTCTCTCTCTCTCCCTCGCTCTGCTTTGCTTCGTCTCTCATTGAGTCCTGTTTTCACCCTGGAAATGAGTTCCGTGTCCCTTTGACAGAATCATGATTAGTTCTGTGACCGTAAAGGTGTGTTTAGGCCGTTGGGTGAATAGGAGGGGATTTGTTGTATGCAGTTTTCTTCGATTGCTTACCAACTTATTTGAAACAGAAACTTTTTTCTCAAAACAATAGCACAGTCATCATCATCATCAGAAATCAAGCTGGGCTAAACGTAGCTATTTTCTGCAAAATGCTGTCGCATTAGCAAAACTGAAAATGTGAGATATGTTCACCAAAATCCAATCTTTGCTAACTAATATGATGACACAGTCACTAACTGCTGCCTGCAAAACATACTGAAAATAGCCACCTATAAACAAGTACTACTGCAAGCTATTTCCCTACAAACTACTGCCAGACCTAGGTGTATAATCTTCAGAAGGTTACAGTATAGAAATCCTAAACAAGCCTAGTCTGCAAGTCTAACTTTACTGGGTGACTATTTTGGTTGAAAATCTGAGCCAATCAATATGAACGAAGTTAATTGGGCATATACTTTTCTCTGGGATGTAGGTAATACTGTAAAAAATATCACGTACATATCAGGCCCCAAATATACAGTATTTAGCACACAACAGCAGCACTTTGCAATATCGCCTAATTTTCTGCGAAGAATACAACCTCAATTTGCACAAACTAGTAACAATGACATTTCTTGGCTGCAATTCCTGGTTGCCAAATTATAATAAATATATTATATATACAGTACTGTGCAAAAGTTTTAGGCAGGTGTGAAGTCTATAAAGTTAGGAAAAGATATAAATATATAAACATCTAAACATTAATTGTTTATTTTTTATCAATTCATAAAATACAAAGTGAGGGCAAAGCAAATCTGTCCCAAATCAACATTTGGTGTGACCACCCTTCGCCTTTAAAACCGCATCCCGTGCCTAAAACTTATGCACAGTACTGTATATTTTCTTTATAAAAAATATAGCTTATCAACACAAACGATCACTATGTGCCACATGTGCTGGTATTATCATCAATATGAGATACTTTGGAAAAAAAACAACTTACTAGGTAAGGTTTGTAATGTACTTATTGAATGATAGAAAGTTTCCCAATTTAACGGTTGAAATGGCCATGAATGTGACTGTAGTTTACCCAAATGGGGAGTAAGTGTTACCGGCTGTTAGCAGCCAAGTGTGTTTGTAGACACAAGTTACACAATAAATATATGAGGTGGTTTACATAGAACTGTGTCTTCTGTTACAGATCGGGTAAATTGTTTAGCAAAAGAATGCTTGCTATTTCCATTTTGTGGGAAATGAACAATGAATGATCCACTGCTGAGAATCATATACAATCCTGTGAGTTCAAGGTGTTGAAACAGCAAATCCCATAGAATTACATCTAATGTTTTTTGGTTTTTTTTCTTTAAGTGGATCTAAAGATGTGTGATGGATGACTAATCGAACACATTGATCTTTAAAGCGTTTGGGGATGGCACCAGTAATATTCATATGCACAGTAACACTGACAGTGGGGTTCATATACAAGGCAACACTGGAAGCATAACAAAAAACGTTGTTGCTAAGACAACAAAGCAAAACACGTCATTTGAGCCCCAAGCTCAAATTGGAGGAGGACCAAAGACAATATGAGCACCAATCTGTTGCAAACAATTTGTTTGCATGTCTCCAGGGCTACACTTAGGAGAGATGATGCTCATTCTGGGATCAATCACTGCTCAGCCTGAAGCACAATTAAAAATGATGGTGAAGTAGTTCTAGGGAATTCAGGATGGCATGTCCTTAACTCTGAAAACGACTAAAGAGCCCAAACATGCGTAGCGTTGACGTAGACATACTAAAAGGGTCTCCAGGCCTGCAGTGCCCACGCGTTGCTAGCGTGGGTGTTGCTGTGTATCTGGACCACTTCTCTGGGCTGACACATGCCAGAGAGTAGATGCTGCTCTGGTGACACTGGCCTTGTTTTGGGGGTTTTTTTTACACCCGGCTCCATCATTAACAAGGTATTTCTGATCGATGATAAAAAGGCTTCTTCCTTTCTCTGCTCAAGGGTGGCTGGTTGGGATGGAGTACCAAGCGCCTACATTCAAGGCACGCGTTGTCGTCATTACAAAATTAAAGCGGCCCTTTTGATTTGATTATTTCCTTCCTGCCTATTTGTACAAATGTCCCAGACATACTTCTTACATACACACTGTTTATGTTTACATTACACAGGACTTAGACGGTGCAACCATACTATCATGAATACTTCGATAGAGGTAATACTGCAACACCGCAAAGCAGTGACAGTAAAAGTTATTACAGGCAACCAATACCAATGAAACAAAATAGAGCCCCTATTGCAATGATTTAGAATGTAGTGGGTTTAGATTTAGGGAACTTTGAGGCTGAATTATCCCGTGATGACGAAACCGCCTGCCCAGAACAATACAAGGCATTATTTTGTCAAAGCAATGATTTCATCATGGATTTATAAAGTCAATGTTACCACTTCCTTCCGCTGGCCTTTGGCCTTCAAGCCTGCGGGGCCTAGTGGAGGTCAGCAAAACACACGGTTGACTCCCTATTGACTACTTGGCTCCAGGACCGCATGTTAACCTTGGTGACATACAACAGTTGGATATAATCAATATGCATGGAAAAATACATTATTTACCTAACAGAAAGCTCTAATCCATACAGCTTTCAAGAGGGTCAGTGGGTTGAGTATTGACTTTCTTCAAGGTAAAATATTATAACTTGTTGTGGCTCATTCATCCCACTGTAAATCTGTGTATTGTAGATTTCAAAGCTGAAACAAAAATGTCAATGTTAGGGTTATCTTTGCCTCACCAAAGTGCAAAGTTAACATTACCGTTGACTTTTAACTCACTTGTCAATTTTTTGGTTGTTGTTTAAATGCAGGCATTTTTGAGTTTGCAGATCTGCATCAGTGCCGGATTTCTTTACATGCTTTTTTTAATCCTATGGTCCAACCCAAAAGGGGTCTAAGTTACAATAGCTACAGTGTAGTTGACATATGTCTGGGTTTTTACACATTTGCTGTTATATACAGTTTTTTACAATGCTTTTTTTTACAAATTGCATTCATATCTTTGAAGAAACCTTGCACATTCAGAATTATTGGTTCAAATAACTAACTCGTGATGAAATACCATAGGAACAATGATTTATCTCTTTCGTAAGTGGAAATGTCATGATCTAAACATGGAATATTGTTTATCAGTGTTCATAAAGCTATGCATTAGGAGTAATGTAACACTTAGTTATGATTTTGAGCAGTTGTATTCATTGTTAGTTAGTTAGTATTCTATGAAATGAAAGGACACTCACATCAAATGTAATCTGTGAATTGCATTTTAAAATGGTAATACTTTGATGTTATGCTGTGTATCTTTGAACCAGTGATTTATGTTCAATGAACCAATTATCTTAGGTTAATGTTAACTGTGTCCAAGCAATTGAAAAAAAGAGTTCTAACATTTTAAAAAAAGTGCGTTTTGATGATCTGTTTTCAGTTTTGTGTCTAGAGCTTTGAAAAATTACCACAGGTTGTGTTATTCGTGTCGCAGCGATTGAAAGTATTGCCTATTTTGTGACACGCACTTTATCCGCAACGATACGTTTGAGCTCAGTGGTACCCTCCGCTGCAAGACTCTCATACTATGAACAAAATGGAGTCTTTCTTTTCAGAATGCAACGGGAATGTTACCACGACAACGGCGGACCGTGTTTTGGTTGCCACTCAGCGGTATCATGTACAGAGTGGATCTCTAGGGTCTACGTGCAGGAGGATGGGAAGGCCGTCAGGGCCCCAGGGGTCATGACCTTCTACCTTACTGGTTCACACTCATTACGGCTATTTAGCCACCAGAGTGAGGGGAGCCCCGCCATGGCCTCCAATCAAAGCGTGCCCCCCCCCCCCCCCCACAACCACTACCACCACCAACTCACAAATCTGGCAAACAAGCAAGCACGTCGCGCCGTGATGACACTCTGATCTTGTGCAAATTGAATTCTAAAGCCCAAAGGTCCCCCAAAGAGCCGTGGATTACCGTTTTCTTTCTTCTCCTCTCCGACCCCGCGAGAAGAAGATGGAAAAGGCAGGGAGAGAGCGGAGCGTTGGAAATAGCAATACCACAGGCAGTCGCCGTGAAACCAGATTTGTAACACTAATATCTAGAGGGTATTTGTCGAAACAGGAGCTGATTTCTTGTCAAGAGATTACAGTCAGCTGGGACGGTAATACCCTCATGAAAATGGTGGAAGGAACAGCTGTAATGTGCGGGGGAAATCACGGGGGAGAGCTGGCGGCACTCGTGTGCTGCAGCCCAAACGGGGGCATTACTTCTCCATGAGACCCTTGTCTCGATGCACCACTGTGTAATTAAACAGCCTCTATGTCTTTATTTGTGTTTTGCCCTCTGCTCATCTTTCCTTTGGTCTCAATTTCTCTCCTTTCTCTTCGTCTTAAGCGACCCCTTCCCCTCTTACTCTCGTGTATCCCTCTCTCGCAGGTGTATTTCAAGCGTGATGGCGAACTGATCGAGGTAATCTCCTACATCCACCCGTCCGCCCCCGAGGAGGGCGGCGGGGGAGGCGGCTCGGCGGGCGTGCGCGGCGCCCGGCCCCTCATCAGCCGCGACCTGGACGAGACCAAGCTCCAGCGCTCGCTCTCCCTGCTGGATCCGGAGGGGGGCCGCCCGGCGGCGGCGGCGGCGGGGGGGCGGCACGCCACCGAGAGCCCGTCGTCGCGCCTCTACACGGCGGGCCAGCCGGCCGCCGCCGAGCCCAGCCCGGCCACGGAGACCATCCCCGAGACGGTGGTGAGCCGCGAGTTCCCCCGCTGGGTGCAGAGTACCGACCCGCTCTACTACTTCAGCCAGACCCACCTCCCGCAGAGCGACGGCTCCGTGCTGGTGCAGGCCCGCCTCACCTGGACCCTCAACCCCCAGCTGGACAACGATGCCCTGTTCAGCTGCGAGGTCAAGCACGCGGCGCTGTCCATGCCCATGCAGACGGAGGTGACGCTGGGTGAGTGGAGGCTGTGCCCAGTCTGTTTACTGCCTCTCCTCTCCTCTTCTCTTGTCTCTGCTTTTCTTTCTTCTCCTCTCCTCTGCTCTGCTCTCCTCTCCTCTTCTCTTCTCTTCTATTCTCTTGTCTCTGCTTTTCTTTCTTCTCCTCTCCTCTGCTCTGCTCTCCTCTCCTCTTCTCTTCTCTTCTATTCTCTTGTCTCTGCTTTTCTTTCTTCTCCTCTCCTCTCCTCTCCTCTTCTCTTCTCTTCTCTTCTCTGCTCTCGTCTCTGCTTTTCTCTCCTCTTCTCGTCTCTCTCCTCTCTCTCTCGTCTGTCCCATTTTCCTTCTGTTCTCCACTCGTATCCGTCCCCACTATTCCTCTCCTCCACCCAGAACCCTCTGTTCTCATCAAATCCCTCCGTGTCTCCTGGCTCCTTGTGAGCCGATGCCCCCCCCCCTTTCTCCTGCCCTCCTCCCTCCACTGTACTCGGAACAACACTGACTTCCATTCCATGCCTAATTCTGTTACGAGCAGGCAGATTGCAAGTTGAGCTGGCGAATGCAGGAGGGGGAAAAAAACCTGCCGGTGACTGACAGGGCAATTCATGGCGCTGTCTGTCGCCAGATTGAGTTAACGCGCCAGCGTTATTGAAAAAGTCCACCTGAATTAGGGGACTCAAATGAGAACGAAGGCACGCCGTGGCTGTGTCGTGCCATTGAAGTGAAGAGGGGGAGCGCTCCTCTGGAACAAATGGAAGTCTCCAGGTTTTATGATGTTCCTAGTTGGGTTTGTCGTAAATTGGTCATTTTTTTTTCTTGTTTTATTTCACGGAGGGATCTTTAACTTTTGTGGTAGTTCTTTCAAGGAGAAGAAGTGCACGGAAATGGGGACTGTTTGTTTTCTGTCCCCATGAATATCAAAGGAAAATGGCACGACGCGGCGGTGAAACCATGCAATTCACGTTTCCCAAGTACTCCGCGTTGAGCGTTCGCACAGAATAATCCAGGTGAGGCGACCGGAGAGAGAAAAGAGAGAGGACGGAGAGGGAGTGGGGGGGGAGGGGGGGGGGGCGTCTTTCTTTTGAAAGTTGGGAAACAAAGAGGGCTTCCGGCGGATGTGATTAGCACTTCAAAGGCGGCGCGTTGGCGTGGTCTTGACGGAGAGGAGACGTGCGGCGCTGACGATGATAAACACAGACATTACCTTGGCGCCGATGGGACACATGGCAGAGGGCAGGGTGAGCGACGGGAAGGGGACGCGGCGACGTGGGGCGGAGGGCGGGCGGAGGGCGGGCGGGCTGCCGACGCTCTCCTTGGCCGGACCGTCGTCGCGCGGCCTGGAGATCGCCCGTCTCGTCGCCGTGTCGTTCGTCGTCTCGAAGGGGGGCCCGTTTGGAAGGTGGACGCTGTGGTCCATAACGCTGGGACGACGGGGAGCGAAGAGGCTGTCACACTGGTGGACTCTTAACACAAAGCCTTTACTGATTTACTGATGGAGGAGGAGGAGGAGGAGGAGGAGGAAGAGGAGGAGGTCAAAGACACTACATCGATGCACCAAGAAACACACACAAGCTGACGACACGCGGTCGGTGACGATTCTTTAAAAGTAAACTGTGCAAATTGTGACGACAAAAAGCCCTTCTTTGATGTTGAGCTTCCGTTTGAACCTCGAAATGATTCTAAAGAGAGCCTTTGGATTGGCTCTTTCTCCAATGGCTGTCATAGGACCTAACCACGTGTTCAGGGGGAACCCCAGGGTCTCATACCAAAGATGTTTCTTTCATATTTGTTGATAGGGTAACTTTACGAGTTGAAATCATTTTATTGGGCTTGACGACCCTAGGAACTTGCTACTACTGGCCAAGATGGCCTTGAAATTGCCTGTAGAATGTTATCCAATAGTAGTTCATCACAATTTGTACCAGATTCGTAACACTCATATCTAGAGGGTATTTGTAACACTAATATCTAGAGGGTATGTTTAACACTAATATCTAGAGGGTATGTTTAACACTAATATCTAGAGGGTATTTGTAACACTAGTATCTAGAGGGTATTTGTAACACTAGTATCTGGAGGGTATTTGTAACACTAATATCTACAGGGTATTTGTAACACTAATATCTAGAGGGTATTTGTCGAAACAGGAGCTGATTTCTTGTCAAGAGATTACAGTCAGCTGGGACGGTAATACCCTCATGAAAATGGTGGAAGGAACAGCTGTAATGTGCGGGGGAAATCACGGGGGAGAGCTGGTGGCACTCGTGTGCTGCAGCCCAAACGGGGGCATTACTTCTCCATGAGACCCTTGTCTCGATGCACCACTGTGTAATTAAACAGCCTCTATGTCTTTATTTGTGTCTTGCCCTCTGCTCATCTTTCCTTTGGTCTCAATTTCTCTCTTTTTCTCTCTCTGTGTGTGTGTGTGTGTGTGTGTGTGTGTGTGTGTGTGTGTGTGTGTGTGTGTGTGTGTGTGTGTGTGTGTGTGTGTGGCGCGTATCCCTCCTTCTCTCTTGCAGGTGTATTTCAAGCGTGACGGCGAACTGATCGAGGTCATCTTCTACATCCACCCGTCCGCCCACGAGTCTTAAAAACAGTCGAATGTTATCCATTTGTAATTGGTCACAATTGGTCACATGACCAGAACTGTAAGCGTCGTCAGGAGTATGAAAACACTTTTGTCTCCACTGGAAATACAAACCTGATTGGGTTTTGGCCGTTTCTCATCGAGTGAACACAAAAGAAAAAACGCTTTCCATTCAGAAAGGAGTGATAGGTAGAATATCCTCAACAATGCAACTTATACCACCCATGGGTTTAACCTGACGCATAAAGGGAACTTGAATTGTCTTCTCTATAGCTACAGACAGTTTATTTTAGATGTCATTTCAACTTGCTCTCACACAAAAAACAATTCTAACCAGTTGATGCATGCCCACAGACATCAAGTCAATGCAAAGTGTGATTGTCTATTTAGGGTCATATATTTTATACATGTGGAAGGGATTGTCAAGTGTGACCCACAATGGAACTGCCCTTGTCTTCTTCCATAACATACAGAATAATCCCCCCCCCCCCCCCCCCAAGAAACCCAAAACAAAAACAAAACTGTTTTGAAACTTGCTCCATTAGTTGAGCGTGTGATGAGTCAACAACACCACACGGCTGTCCTCTGAAGGCAAAGTGTTTCCAGTTTGGGGATTTTTAAAGCTGCTCTTTGCTTCCACTGCTTGTCGACGATAAAACAGATGACACACCCAGAGGGGAGTGGGCCCTTGTGAAACTCTCGCTAACTGTCAACGGCTTTCATATTTTGACAGGGCTTCTCAGCGCCGTGTTTCAAGCCATTAATTTATCGGCGCCTTTGTTCTTTAAAGAGATGGCAAGAGCTTCCTCGGCCTGCTTTTTTTTCCCCCCTCCTCCTCTTCCTCGCCCTCCACCAGCACCAACGCCACCAGAAGAATAGAGACGAGTCAACGTGGATTCCTTCTGGATCTTTCAACTGGAATTGGAGCGCACTTGTAATTCAAAGCATTCGCCAACCTGCTCAGGGCGAGCACCTTCCTGGGGTGCCACTGGGATGGAGGAGCGCCATAGTCCTCTGCTTGTCAAACAGTCAAGAGGAAGCCAACAGACCCAGAGAGGGAGAGAGAGAGAGTGAGAGTGAGAGTGAGAGTGAGAGTGAGAGTGAGAGGGAGAGAGAGAGAGAGAGAGAGAGAGAGGGAGGGAGGGAGGGAGAGCGACTGGGAGGGGGTGAGGGAGAGAGAGACGGGGAGAGGGAGGGAGAGACACAGTCGGAGAGAGAGAGAGAGAGAGAGACGGGGAGGGGGAGAGGGAGGGAGAGATCCTCTGGTTCATGTCACACCAAAGCGTTCGTATCTGAAACACTCTTACGTCATCTCACTGCAATGAGTTGCGTTACGCGGGGGCACGTCAGGCTTTCTCTCTCTCTCTCTCTCTCTCTCTCTCTCTTTCTCTCTCTCTCTTTCTCTCTCTCTCTCTCTACACTCCCTGCCTTGTTGGTTATGCAGCTGTAAGTGGCTAATTGTTGTATACTGTATCTACACACACACATACACAGAGACACGAGCACACACACTCACCTATGGACCTGTCAGGTGGGTTTGGCCACGAAATGAAAAGGAAGTCTTTGCTCTGCCCATAAGTAATGAATCTTTCAGAGATTTAATATTGCCACTCGAGACAGAGCGACAGTTTGACAGCCCACCAACGTTGTACTACACCACATGAATATTCATGGACCCGGCGCCGTGCTCGGCAAACAAATGGGCCGGGGCTGGCGTCGGTCCTCGGGAGCTGTTTCCCGAACGACCCACACCCCTCGTCAAGCTCCAATTCCGCTCTCTCCCGGTCAGCTCCAATTCCGGCGCCTCCCAATAACAAGGAGATGTCTCGGCGCCGGGGTTTTTATTGAACGGCGGAGTCATGCCGACGTCTACCAGGCACAGAGTACGACCGACCGGCGCAAGCAATCGCCATGGCCTCCTCGCCTGATGCCTACGTTCAGGACAGCCTCCTCGGTTTACCATGCGTGAGGGCTGGATATGTACGCTTGTGTGTTCTCCATTTGGCTATCTGCGCGTCTCTGTGTGTGTGTGTGTGTGTGTGTGTGTGTGTGCACATTTGCATGAATCTCCATTCACCTAGACCTCATCTCCATATTCATCACCTCCAGGCCAGCCTCTGGTTTTAGGAGGCACAGTCTGGCCCTTAGGTGTTCACGCGTAAGCCTTGGACGACGGCGAGGTAATCACAGTGCGATGATGGATACGTCCGTCACCCTCGTTTGCACACCCCTCACTGGGGAGCCCTCGCCCCGGCTGTTCGATCAACAGTAGAAAAATTGCACAGCCCCCGCACCTCCCCCCCCCCGCCTCGTTCAGTGTGCTCCGCGGCCGTGCAGGTGGCTTCTGTTGGCTGGCTTCTGATGCACACCTGATGCTGGGTGCACAGTTGTTGTTGTTCTGGGGGCCATGTTTGTGCGCCGACCCTTTCCCGGAGGGGTCACAGCTCCATGCTGCCACAGATGGAGACGACGACGGCGGGCGGGGAGCCTTCGGAGAGACTGCTGGTGGCTCTTTTCTTTCTTTTCCTTCTCCCTCTTCTTCTTCTTCTTCTTTTTTTTGCACACGGTTCCTTCCCTCCCGAGGCCCGGGCCCTCCCGAGTGAGCGAGTGCGGTGGCGGCGGCGCCGACGTGGACGCTGTCGCGCGCCGCCCTCGTCGGCGGGGTGATGACGTGGGGACGCCAACTGTCGCTTTTGGAGCCGGTCCCAGGCCCAGAGCCAAAATGGAGTGCCAGCCGGCGCTGTGAGACCTTCCAAAATACCCCTCCGTTGGTGTGTGGGAGGCGGAGCGCCTGTTGCGTTCGTACCCCTCCCGGGCCTCGACAAGCCGGCAAAATGGCGTGGTCCGCGTGGACCGCGGGGACCACTTCACTCCCTGTTGTGTTGCTCGTTAGACGTCTGGTTAGCGTCCCAGGGTCCGCCGCGCGTCTGCGTTCCGACTCCCTCGCGTGGACCTGGCCTCCCCTCCTCTCTCAAGAAGTCATTTGGATTGGGACGCGCGGCAAGCTTTTTCTCCGTTCGCAAATGAGCTGAGGGTTCGTTTCCACCGCTGCCACTTAGAGGGGAGCGGCGACTCGTCAGTGCGTTTGTTGACAGACGTTTACCTCTCCGGAGCGTCGTTCATCCGGCGCACGGCGTCTCCACTGCTTCACGCCTGTCTAACAGCATCGCGCGCATTACGACACCTCCATCTGAATTTCAACAACCGTCGACTCCGCTAAGAAGGGTTCCCCCGTTATCTGAAGAGGGCGCCTCGCCTTGAGAATACGTGCGCGCTGTGCGTATTTCCAGTGCCGTTAGCGAAGCAAGAGACCTCACTGCTCTCCCGTGCGCTGACGTATGCTGCGAGTGCATGGCTGCCCAGGAAAAAGCTTCATTAGATATGGCCGCATAGCTCGTACCTTGATTAACGGGTGGAATCCGGGTCGTCTGTCGGTTAATTTATGTACCTTTCGTTTGCACCGTCAATGAAAGTAAGCGCTCGAAGACAGATGTGTTGGGGTTGCAATTGAATCGATGGTCTAACAATACAGATGCAGTTTATGTTATTGATAGGATGGACTCCGGTCTAAATGTGGAGGTGCCCAGTTCATTGTCTTAATGTGGGGAAGCGTACAGAGTAGCGCATGGTTATCTCTCGGGGGGGAATTGCTAATCGAGTCAAACGACGCGGAGCCAGCTTTCTCAGGCCCAATTTAACCCCCAATGCCACTGACCTCCCGCCCTGGCACTCTCCATCGCTCACTGCCCTCCCCCCCCCACCCCACCCCTCATGTTTTGATTACCACTCGTGGGTTCAAGTTTCACGTTAACGAGACAACTGCCATTTTGATTACATTTATGCAAATCACTCAATCCATCTCGCTGGCGTTGTGCACACAGGGCAATCATCAGTCATGGGAGGATATACTGTATGAACCCCCCCCCCCCCCCCCCCCCCCCCCCCCCCCCCCGCCCGTCCCCGTCCCCACCACATTTATGGAAGCAGCCATTGTTTTCCAAAGGCGTACAATAAAAAAGGCATCTGGGGGGCTTCGGGGGGCTCCACTCGGCACCAAGACAAGGGAATTAGCTTCTGTGCGCGGGCGTCCCTTATCTCGCCGCCTGCACACCCCGGCCCGGTGCACTCGTCTTTCTCCTCCGGTAATGAGTATCTGCCCAATTCAGTCCCCCTGCGCTCTCCGAGGTGGGGGCCGCTCCGGCGCGGGGGGCCGTCGGATGAAAAGAGGCCCCCACGGGCTCTCTCGCCTCTCGCCCCATGACCTTAATTGACAGGAAATTGTTTTCCTGCCTCTCGCTCCCTCCCTATCTCTTCTCCCCGACATACAGGTGACAGGCCGGCCCCTCTGACTGTTTCTCTTTCTCTGTCTCTCTCCTCATGTCGTCCTTCCCATGGGTGTCTCCAGCCGCCCCCAAGGGCCCCAAGCTGTTCATGAGCCCCGCCAGGGCTAAGGTAGGAGACACGGTCCGCATCACCGTGCAAGGCTTCCAGGTAGGACCTCCGGGGGTAAGTGCATGGGGGTGGTATGAAACCGGAGGGCCGCGCCCAGTCCAGGATGGGAGGAGAACCCGTAGGTGCCCAGTCAAAGCCTGTCGAGCTGGACCGCTATAGTGACCATTCTTCCAGGTGGTGGGACGCACTGTAGACATCTGCCTTTATCGCAACTCCGACCTTCATTCAAATATAAACCTGGTATTCATAAACTATTAGTGATTACCAACACTATGTGTGCCCATTTAATTGCACTTTAACGTTTTCAAAAGACACATTCATTAGTGTGCCAGAGCCAAAAGAAAGAACATTCACGGGTTACGTGAGGTATGTGTGTAGCCTGTATGTGTGTGTAGCCTGTATGTGTGTGTAGCCTGTATATGTGTGTAGCCTGTATGTGTGTGTAGCCTGTATGTGTGTGTAGCCTGTATGTGTGTGTAGCCTGTATGTGTGTGTAGCCTGTATGTGTGTGTAGCCTGTATATTTGTGTAGCCTGTACAGATGTCTTACGGCACCCGAGCGCCTAAGTAAGAGTGCCCACACCAAATCCATTTGTTTATGAGTAACTTTAAGTCTTAGCTTTTCTTTCTCATATTAATGTCTGCCCCACGTCTATCATTCTTAAGCCACCGCATATCCAATGCTAGGAGAGCCGGTGGGATTTAGATTGAACTGTTTTGGAGATTGTATGTACCCGAGCATCCACAGCGAAATCCCGAAAAGGGACGTCTGTACGCAGCGATAACCCCCCCTCCACCCCCCTACCTTAAAGAAGGGCTGTGGTCCTGCGGTGTGAGCGGCCTGCGGATGATCCCCCTGTCTCCCTGACGGGGGGGACGGGGGACGGGGGGGTGACGCACGAAGGCGTTCTGCTAGAGCCAGCCAGGTGGCGAAGCTAAAGCTGTAATCCTGATTGAACATTCTAATAGCCCTGGCCCACTCCTTCAGTAGGAATCTCATCAGAGGGGATCTGTGGTCTCTCCTCAAGACAGGGACGACCCTAACGCCGGGGAATAAACGCCACGCGTCTTAGGGTCGGACCCTGTGGGCCCACCGTGCAGATGTATACACGTGTGAATCTCTCCGCCCTGTGAATCCTGACTTGATTTGAGGCGCTTCCCCTTTGAATAGGGTGAAGAATGGTCATTATAAACAGGCTTGACTGTGGCAAGCCGCCAGTGGTGCCCTTGGCCAGCAGAGGCAGCTGTGTGGTATGGAGATTGATAATAAAGGCAAAATCTCCCTTATCCTTGACTGGGCCGAGGCTCTGGGGTTTCACATGTAGATAAGGCTCTGTGTTATGATGCGTAATATCCTACCTCTCTTGCCATTTTCACAGTCCGATAAACAAAAATATATCAATATCCCCTCCGGTTTATTCATTCTGCATTCTGCATAATTGCACAGCGTGGGGGTTTAGTGCATATTGGTCTCTGCTTAGCACCCCCCCCCCCCCCCCCTCTTCTCCACGAGTCCATTCCACTGCAAAGTGAGGACGTGGCTTTGATTGGAGCAGAGCTCTGGAAACACAGGCTCTGATAGGCCGTGGGGGATATGTGACAGGAAGGTTTCCACTCGGACATTTCGGTGTGTTTTGATGAATATATTTTTTTTTTGCGGAGTGTGACCTTTTGCCGTGCGATGGCCTCTCCCAACCCCCCCCCCCCCCCCCCCCCCCCCCCCATCGTCGTCGTCGTTGTCGTCGCCCCCCCCACCCCCACCCCCGAATCCGCCAACCCTTCCCACCAACTGTCGTCGTGTGAATTGTGTGCTCCCAGGACCCCCTTTGGGCGCACTCCCTTCGCCACGCCGAGGTTATTAGACGAATCACACAGCAGCTTAGTCCAGAGCGGTGACAAACCGGCTCGTCGCGGGAGCTAGTCCAGTTCATTACACCCTCTCGGCGGGTTCGCGCGCCCGCTCCCCCGCCAATACCCGTCAGACTCCTTTCGCAGGAACAGGCTTCCTTTTCGCTCTGGTGCAGAGTTGCCACTCAGAAGGTACTGGCGCCAGAGTAGAACTGCTAAGGGGGACGTCTCCAGGGCGGGTCGTTCGGTTCAACGTTCCTTGTTTTCCGTGTTGTGCCCTTTGCCTGCCACGGTGGTGTGGGACTAGTGCGTGCCCTATTGAAGCCAGGGCTGTCAGATTCCCGCCCAAAATAGGCTTGTCACGTTTTCCGATTCTCATTGAAAGGGCCTGTCATGCTGCTATGGAGCATTTCACCGGGTTGCATCACGCGGGTATCTTCAGGAACACTGCGTGGCTCTGCTGCGGCGTGCCAAACGCGGAGATCTCGCCCGCCATGTGGCCCCCAGACTAGCCGCACATGAAACGCCAGAGGGGGCTGCTGACACCGGATCCACGGCCGCGCCAGAAGAACGGCCAATTATTCCACTGGCCCTGCGTGACGTTCTCCCCGGCGCTCCTGGCGGCGTGTCGTTTTCCCCCGGGAACGGCCCACCGTCTCACCACGTCCCTTTGTGTGCTGAAGCCCCCGCCCCGGCTGACTCGCACTCCGGAACGAGAGAGAGAGAGAGAGAGAGAGAGTCTTCCCGGCAGATGGCAGGAGGGACGTGTCGTGGGAAGGGGGCGGGGGAGGGGAGGGGGCTGGCGAGGGCGCGGGGGACGTGGGGGGGGGGACGGGGACGCTTTCATGTTCCTCAGAGGGAGACGGCACGGCAGAAAGAAAAAGGCCGCTCCCATCCACTTTGCTTATTATCTGTAACTGTGTCAACCCTACTGGTGTAGGAGTGAACTAGCGCTCCCAGACGAGTGAAGTGAGGGTATATTTAGAAAACTGCAAAGGCTCTGTGGAGAAAACGAGAGTGGGGGGGGGGGCGTTAAAATTGAAATGCCGTGTTGATTATTAATGCATGCTGTTAACATGCCATTGCATTAGAGAGAAAATTGGCCTGTGTATTATTCATGTTGCTTTTGCACTTTATCTCTTGGCACTACCTTTAACTGTGTGTTTCTGTACCGATGCTCCATCCCCTCCCCTTACTTCCTCCTCCTCCCTCACTCTGTCCGGGGGAGTAGAACGAGGTGTTCCCGGAGCCCCTCTACACCTGGACGCGGGTCGGGGGTCGCCTGCTGGATGGGAGCGTGGAGCGCGAGGGCAAGGAGCTGATCCTGGAGCGGGTGCCGGCCGAGCTCAACGGCTCCATGTACCGCTGCACGGCCCAGAACCCGCTGGGCTCCACGGACACGCACACGCGCCTCATCGTCTTTGGTACGTATTAGCGAGGCCGCCGCCGCCGCCCTCACACCCCCCGCCCCCCCCCCCCCCCCCCCCCCACCCCGCCGCAGGCCGCACTGCTTCTCTCTTTGGAGTCGCATTTAAAACAGGGGGGCTAAGAGATGAGAGTTACCTTCCGAGACTCTATGGAGCGTGTTTACACCGTGAATTATGAATCAGAGCTAAGTGTGCAATGAATTAAAGATCGCCCCACTAATTGAACAATGCCATGGTTCTAAGGGCCCGGGTAAATCCATTGTAGGCCACTGTAATGTCAACAACCAAGTGTAACACGGAGACTTTGTATCTCTTTCAACTTGAAAAGCTGTATTTTGGGTGTTTCAAAGTAACCGTTAGACATTCTCTTAAACACCGCAGCAAAGACAGCCGTTCATAGGATTACAGTGGCCTCTAAGCAAAAAGCAAGCAAGCAAGCACCTTGTGTGACTCCGGATTTTGTATGCCCCTTAGGATCCCAGCAGTCCTAGGAACCCTACTGTCTGATCATTGTGTCCTGTCTGTGCACCCCCTATTCACCGCTGGCTAATAGTCCCACATCAAAGTCACGTCACAGAGCTTTAGAGTCCATCCATCTACTCTGTTTGATTCCTGGCCCTGTTAAGAACCTAAAATAGGTCGTCACACGATATGGTTGGTTTGTTTTCTTCAACAACAAAAAAAAATCCATTGAGAATTAGCTTTTGTGAATGTGAGCGTCACTGAATTGTGTCTATGCCAGTGAGTTGTTTTGCTAGTTCCACGCAAAGTGCCACGCGAAAATGTCTGACGTTTCAATCCCAAGTAGTATTTCAATCAGAACGTCTATTCAGGATGAATGGCTGCTCCCATAGGGGACACGTTTGTGTTGTGTGGGAGAGAAGAAATATTGGCCTACTGTAGCCCAAGGCCTGTTGTCAGGGTTGAAGTGCAGGTTGAACACACACACACACACAGAGGCGTGCACCCGCACAATGAGCTTGGATCTCCATTTACCAGCTCATCCCATTCCCTGACACCAATATGACTCCCCTGCTATAATGAAACTTAGACCGCCGCGCGTCCATCACTGGGACAACCCTCCCCCCCCCGGCATCCTCCAGCGGGCAGGAGGTTACAGAGGAATGACTGAAACGCACAAACTGTGGGGCAGGACTCCGAGGAAGGGACTGTCGCCCAGCACAAAACCCCCCCAAAAAAAAGACCACTTTGGGAAGGTGTTACCTTGGGGAGCGTTTTGGTAGAAGGACCACTAATGTCTATTTAACACCCCGATGCGCCCCTCCGGTGGTACCGCCCGCGCGCCGACTGCGGCCGCCATCCGTCATCGGCGGGACTCTTCATCTCTCATCTCGCACTCGCCCGGGGGAGGAAATAGTGATTGAGTGACCTTGGCGTGCCACCGCCCCGCGGCCTTGGAATGAGACACCTCGTTCCCCCTCTCTTAAAATGGGGTTGGGGGGGCTGGCGGGTTGGGGGGGGGGGAGGGTATTAGGATATTAGCTTGCGGCTTTTGGCGGTTGGTTTCATTATAGCCCATCCGAAATAATACAGGGTAATGGTTGCCATGGCGTGGGGACTCTCTGAAGGCCGGAGAGGGAGATGGAGAGGGAGATGGAGAGGGAGATGGAGGGGTTTCTCGTGCCTCCGGAGGATGATGGCCGCCTTCCCTGATGACTCCCCTCTTTGTGTGATTACGGTCGAGTGACTCGCTGAAGGGGAGCCGCTGATGGCGCCATGCTAATGTAGCGTGCCTGTTCCACCAGAGCTGCTTTTTGGGTTCACAGACCACGGCAGCCCCGTGCCGGTGACCCCTTCACAAAACACTGAGACACTCTGCACCCTAACGCCGCCGTGAACCCCGGCCGTGCATCGTTATCGCCGCTCCGACAATTCGGGGAAAAGGAGACCACGGCCATGTGATACGCGTCGCACAATTTTGGCCTGCAAATGAAAAAGGATAACGATTATTCCTTCTTCCAGCTGATGAAAAAATAATACTGTTAGGGTCCTTTGATTGACTGTGTAAGGAGCAAAGGGTGACTTCCTCAGAAATAAACCTTTTGTAAATAGTAGACGAAGCGCATTGGAAAAGAAAGACTTTTTTTGTCATGTTTACTGCGAAAGGCGTCGGAGCGAACCATCCCTGGTTCCTTTGGCCACGTGTTCAGAAGTCCTCCCGCTGTTCCACTGCCCTTGCCCTCTCGACTCAGCCCCTCTAGACTCGGCTCAGAGCCATAGCGTCTGAAAGAATCCCAATCTGTACCGTTTTCAGCCCGGTGTTCTGGGTGGACTCCGGGGACCCCCCCACCCCCCCATAGCCTCAATTAGCGCCCCAGCCGAGCTCGGCCAACCTCCGCCACCCACTCCTCGTTCAGCAGCAGCTTAAGGGAGCTCCAGGGTTCAGCTTCATTAGGGCGCCACAACCTATGTCAGCTCGCCATTTTTTCACCTCCCCTCCCGCCGTCTGCCGCGCTCCCCCTCCTTCCTCTCTCTTTACCCCCCTCTCGATCGGTGTCTTTCTCTCTGTACCCCTTGCTCCCGTTACACACCCACTCTCTCATTCTCTTTTTTGTCGCCATGTCTCTCTCTCGCTCTCTCCTCTGCTGTTTCTCTTGCCGTTGTCTGTGTCTGTTTCTCTGTCACATCCCTCTTCATTCCCCGAGTGGCTGTGTGCCCGTTTGACACTCTCTCTCTTATCTCTCTCTCCCCGTGTCCCACAGAAAACCCTGCCATGATGCCCAACACACAGCACCAGAGCAGTAAGTGCGGGCGCCCTGCAGGAGAGACACCGACCGCTGCAGCCGGCGCGCACGGCCGACGAGCCGCGCCACACGTCACGTGTCACACGCGTGTCATCTGTGGCGCACGCACGCACACACGCACACACACACACATAGACAACAGAGGGCACAGTAATCAGACGTTGAGGTGGGATTTGATCCCAGCTGTGGTTTGATTCCGAAATGATTCCGTGAGCCGCCGAGAGCAGGTGGGCGTTCTGTCAGCGCGCGGGGGAGCCGTCTCTCCCTCTCTCTCTCTCTCTCTCTCCCTCTCTCTCGCTCGACGCGGGGCGGCGGCGGCGCTCACCCCCTTTCAGTGACTAACCACGCCTGTCAATTCTGAAGGAGTGCGAGATTAGCTTTGGCTTTGACGACCCCGGGCAACTCGTTTGCGGCTCCTCAGATTAGTGTATGTAAAGACCAGGGATTGTCGAGGGAGCCCGCAGAGGCACGTGAGTGTTCTCTCCCCTGCCTGTCTGTCTCTCTCTCTCTCTCTCTCCCTCCCTCTCTCCCTCAACACCTCTCTCTCTCGCTCCCTCTCTCCCTCATCTCATCTCCCTCTCCGCCTCCTTACATCTTTCGGTCTCTCTCTCTCCCTCCCTCCTCACATCTCCCTCTCCGCCTCCTTACATCTCTCTCTCTCTCTCTCTCTCTCTCTCTCTCTCTCTCTCTCTCTCTCTCTCTCTCTCTCTCTCTCTCTCTCCTCCTCCTCCTCACATCTCTGTCTTTCCCCATGCCTCTCTTTTTTCCCCCTCTCCCTCCCTGCCGTATCTTGTGCAAATTTAAATATGCAAATGCCGGGGTGGTGGCGGTAGGTGTGCCACAGCAAGGACAGAATCAGGTCAGGCCGGCGAGGCAGCGAACGCGGGGACGGGGCGCGCCGGCGTGCCTCGCATGCAAGTCCAATCACTGTCCCAACAGGCTCCCGTGTGGTCGCTCAAAGCACGCGGGCCTGTTCGCTGAGTGTTTTGTGTGTGCCTGTGGGTGTGTGTGTGTGTGTGTGTGTTGGTAGTTTGAAAGAAGAACGCGCGGTTAGTGCCGTTGCGTGTTAACCTATTTGTCTGTGTGTGTGTGTGTGTGTGTGTGTGGTAAGACCGCCCACTTGCCAGTCTGTGGAGGCCAAATAAAGCTACGGCTCGCTTCAGGGGCTTCATTTGTCTCTGTCAGGACCACGCCGTTTCTCCCTTGCACGTGGCCATAATGAGACGCATGGTTTGTGCCTAGAGATAGTAACAAGTATATATGAGGCGAGCAATAACTCAGTTATCATTTTTGATAACTGTGCATTATACGCCCAACGAGTATAAGCTCAGGTTTTTGCATGTAGACATTTCTCTCGGCAATATAGTTGTCAGTGATACCGGGTTTGAGGAAAAGCCTCCGGCTGCTTTGTTCCAGGTGCACACACCTAATGCGGGACTGACAGCCAAAACAAATGCCTCCATCACTGTTTCTACCTCGAAGACGTGTGAAGGAGCTGCCGATACAGATAAGCTAGGAGCGAAAGCAGAACGTGTGTGTGTGTGTGTGTGTGTGTGTGTGCGCGCGTTTTGTGACTGTGCCTCTCTGTTTGCAGATGGAGCCTGCCGCCTGAGCGTGCTCGGACTCACGTGGATGACGCTCGTCCTCACAGTGACTGTGGAACTGACGTGAAAGTGTCCCGCTATGACACAAAGAGCACACATTGACACACAAACATTAACATAGCACACACACACACACACACACACACACACACACACACACACACACACACACTCACACAAGAAAAAGGAACAACACATAAGTACACATGTAAACATACCTTCTTACGCCAAGCAACGCAACTATGTACATGGACACACTACCGGACACACATTCCACAATCCTGCAAGCCTTTTCCAGTCCAACAAGCCCTCCATGCGTCACTCGGCCAGGAAAAGCAGTGCCGCCACCAGAGGGCGTCATCTCTATTTTGTAATGAAATAATAACCGAGAGATATGATATTGGAAAGACCACATCCTATAAAGACCTTGACAATAATCACCTTCAGTAAAGCCCTGCCCGATCACTACCTTTGATTTCTCTGTTTCTTGTCCCACGTCTGCCTGTTATTCAATAAAAATCAGTTGTTGAAGAAAAGGAACAAAACAAAGGCATCAGGAGTTTGCTTTTGGTCAGTTGAAACATACGTGTTTCACGGAGAAGAGGATGGTGGGGTAACCATACGCCCTAATGGTCACGTGCCCCAGGGTCTACCCAATCAGCGACAAGCTGACGGACAACCAGGAACCACCTTAAATTCTCCAAGAAAACTTTCTTTGTAAAATTGCTATCCAAGTATTTCATTTATTTTCTCTTGTTTCACTTATGGCTTGGAATGTACCAGAGGATTAAATGCAAAGAGAAACTGGAATTTCCCACAAAAAAAAAATAAGAAAAAACATTTTTGAGTGTATTTTGTGTACATCAGTGTAAATATGGAAGATAATTAAAGAGGTTATATTGGGGGGTGGTTGTGAAGACATCGGGTAGGGTTTGCAGTTCACAGCATTTTGTTCCTATCGCATCACGTCTCTTCACCCTTTCAAAGATAATCGTTTGGCTGTGCAGGACAGAATAATTGGCAGCTGTCTGGTTCTCTTGTTCATTCTATTAGTGTCTGTACGGCAGGTTCTGACAAATGAGAACAGAAGGAAAAAAGAAAACAATTATCTTTAACATACATCTGCCATTTTGGGGTTGTGGTGGTGCATGTGACAATATTCTTTCCTCCTTTTTGTGTGTTGCAGCGGTCCGCCAGAAAGGCAACTCATACATTGTAACTGGCCAGAGGAGCCAGTTATTTACTTGTTACATACTATCTTAAGTGACCTGCATTGTGTACAATACGTAAACTCTTACCCTGACATTGACTAGTAGAATCATTTAAGCCCGTCATTCCAGCGAGGTGCTCTGCTGAGCGAGCGTGTAAACAGGGTTGTTGCATTTGTTTCATATCACCTGTATTAAACATGGAGAGATGACTAAAGCCAAAAGCCTTGACTTTGCTTTAACCTCACGTTTGCTTTACTTCCCTGAAACTTCACTACTAACCTGTCTAGACTAGGATGCTTCATTTTGCTGGTCCCTCGTGAGATCGAACACGCTCTAATTACACGGAACTGCACGTTGTCGCAGAAACATACGTCGTTGTGATTACAAAAAATATATCGTAAAAAATTTCAAATGACGTGGATGTCATCGGAAACTGCACTAAAATTGTTAAACAGAAATAGAAAACGTAAAGCTATATAATGAAATGCACAAACGTGGCCTGAGCAAATGTACGAAATGTAATGTTTATACTTTATTGTTTATTATTTATTATTGATACTGTATATAGACCTATGTCAGTGACGCACATATCTTTTGTTATAATTGAACAACTGATATAACCTTCAATTATTGCCGTGTAATCACATAATGTAATCACATATTTTAAAGGGGAACTGTGCAACTAGGACTTTACCATTTTTCCCTTTAAATTATTCTATGTAAAATACACAGCCAGGATTCCTGTTTAATGAAGGCACAGATGTGTTCATCTATTCAATATGGTGTATCTGGAGTGGATTCCAATTAGTACCAACTATATTTTTATTACAAGCTGAGGGGAAATAATATAATACCATGCCATAATAAGAGATGCCGCATAGTCCTAAAAATGCATTTGTATATTTTCTTTAGATGAAGGTCAGTGTGATATCGCGGTTAACCCTTTCCAGTTGTTTTCAAGTTTTCTTTGCTCCTCCCACCTCTCACTCTGAGGGTTGGCTTAATGCAAGGTAATCCTTGCATTTTCAGAATTCACAAGAATTGCAATTTAAGCTATTCCAGACACAGCCTGTATTAAAGGATTAAGGTTTAAACCTGGTGGGAGGTAAGAGAGGAGATTTCGGAGGCTTAGTACAATAGGGAAGGATAGACCCATCCGTTTGGGAGGTGGCCTCACCTTGCCAAAGTACAATCCATATCCGGCATTCTGGGAGATGAATGTTGCGCTTTCAAGAACATTATCCAGTGAGTCCAGAGTCCTCTGTGTATTGAATTCATTATTTTCCCATGGGAAAAGACAAGCGTCTTTGTCCGTCTACATGTTGTGCTGACTCCAGATCCATTTCAATGTCATCGTTTGTTCTTTTATAATTCCATTTACATGAGAGAAAAACCTCTCCATCAGGCGAATGGGAAAGCTTTCCCAAATGTGCAAATTGTCTTTTAATGGCTTAATTATCATGCCTGTCTACAAAGCACATCATTACTTTGTTTACAGAATGATACGTTGTTTTTTGTGTGCTGGAGATAATTTGTTTTCCTGCACATGAATGTCGGCAAGATGAAGGAGTTTGTCCACCTTTTAACTTCCAACACAACATGACACACTGTCAAGGCTCCTAACCAAGATTTCCCCGACGAGGAGCTTAACCCTACAAAAGTACCACACAATGAATTGTTAATGCATACACACTGGCTCTTTTCAATCTGTGGCATGTTAACATCACTGAAGGTTTCGGTCTAAAAACAGGCGATCTAGTACGTGTGTTTATAGTAATCATCATTGCGCTTTTCCAAAGGTACTTTAAATCAGAGAGGAACACAGAAGAGCTGCTTTTGGATGGGTTGCCTCGCATACACAAATGGATGCCTTTGCTCGTGCTATAAGGTTTCAGTCATCTATGGAGGGATGTTAGGTTTTAAGTTCCTGTTGAAATTTTGACATTCATTTATCGACACGTATCACAAACTGAACATGATATTCAATTTACACGATACTATGTGGTATCTGATATTCGCCATCGGTATTATAGGCCTACTCAGAAATTATGTCAGTCATACTAATTGGTACAACTGATTGATTTTAAAATAGAGAACACTTTGGCCTTACGGACTCTCCTTCGTAACACCGCCTTCCATGCCCTATCCCTCGTGTGACATTTAGTCTTTGGGTTCACTGGAGCCGATCGAGGCAGCTCGAACTGTTGTTTCTGCCATCCAATCATATTAAATTCTTTAAGCGGCCAATTTCTACTCAATGCCCCGTGAGAACGGGGAAAGTGTCCCTGTGTACCTGCGGCATGCGGTCATTTTGTGCCTGGCATGCACCCGATTTGTACACCTGAGACTGCCGTGGGAGCTTTGTGGAGAGAAGGAGCGGCGTTTGTGAGCCTCGTGTGAATTATTTACCACCCCACCGTACCGGTTGAATCGAGTTCCGTTTGTGTTGTGTCAAGGCGTTCTATTGGACGACCAAACAGTGTCCGTGTCAAGGGAGGAGGGAGGCTGCCAGGTCTGACGACGTGACATCCTGCTCCTCCTGTGTGAAATGCCAGACTGCCGCTCGTTGCCATGACCCCACTCTCGGTCAAGCGTGTTGTTGTTATCAGCCTGCGTGTGTGACAGCCTTACAGCAGTGACGGAGTGAGACGGCGCCAATGTGGCAGAGACACATTTTGGAATGCTAATGAGGGCCATCAACATTGATGGATTTGTCAAGACTCTCTTGTAATTCCTTTCCGGGGACACAGCTCTCGGAGCAACATGACAACACAGTTTGCAGTGGTGATGGTTCATAATGTCGAAATATAGTTTGGTGGTTGTGCAATCAAACAGGGAAACTGTTTCGAATTTTGCGTGTAGATTGCTTCCATGTGGAATGATGTGTGCCCAGGCAAACCATCCCTGCTCAGCCAGTCCTGTCATATGTGTTTACACAGCCGTAGACCTTTGATCTGCTGCTTTGGCTGGGCAAACAGATGCATCCTGGTCATTAACCACTTGATGAATGCCACCTCTCATCTCACACCAAACCAGGTCCTCTGCATAAACCAGCCAGTCGATGTGGGAGTGTCGTCTGTCACCATTCCTCTGTGGATACGTTCAATAATCTTACATCAAGAGTTATCTCCAGGGCCACTCCCCTCTTCCAATGTAAACAGAAGCCAACTAATAGACCAAACCCCGCAGTCATCAATCCACAGCTATTGGGGAGTTGGCTCCAAGAAATAATGATGTAATGTCGTTCCAGAGAAAACAGCCTAACCAAACAAGGATCGATGAACAGGGTGTGTATGTGTTTTCTCTCTCCCTCTCTCTGCTTACCTATAATATGTGGAGTGTGACTCTGGCACCGCCCCTACTGAGTCGCTGATGCAAATACTACCTTGATAGGGATCAGCTTACTCCTGCCCTTCCAAGGGAATCAACACAGTCACCAGAGCCTTTGCGGCGCTCGCATGACATCGAACGCCTTCGGCAGAGATGCACAGACAATAGCAACTTAAATATAAGAGGCATCCGAGCGCAAAGTGGGTCCCCCACCCCGCCCTCCAGACTTCCAACGATGCCCATAGCCGAGCTGCTGGGTGTCCAGTTAGACATGCACCTTCTGGGGAGGCTGAGCCTCTCTTTTGCAGCGGTGGTGCTGGTTTCCTGGGCCTACCGCTTCTACAGCTCCAGGTCCACCAGAAAACGCGGCCTCTCTGCCCAGGCCTCCCCCAGTGGAACGTGCCGCAAATGCAAGATGACGCTGCGACCCGAGAATGCCCCCGAGCTCGACACAGGTGAGGAGAAGCAGCCTGGGTGCTCGTCGACTAGCTCTCTCGGTGGCATGACACCTGACACTGACGAGCGCCCGGGCAAGACCGCACCCAGCCTGTCTGGTGACGCAGAGAGGATTCAAAGCACAGAGTCTGCACCAGCAGGAGAATCGACCGCAGACCAGGACGCCAGCTTGGACGCGGAGACCCCGCTTCGTGCCGAAGATGCTAACTTAACGGCAGCTACCTGCGGGGCTACATTAAACCTCCCCTGCCCCGCGGAGAGCGGCATGGCCAGCCCCAGCGGCCGACGCTCCCCTTGCTTTCTGCAGAGGCTGGAAGGCAGCGTTGGCATCGGCCGCGAGCTGAGGCAGCAGCGGGAGCACCAGGGGGCCTACTCCAGCTTCCTGTCCAAGGCAGAGGTCACGGTGGAGGACGCCAACCTGGTGCTGGAGGGTCCCGGGGAGCAGGTGGTGCGGGGAAAGATCTACGAGTATTACGTGGAGTCCTCCTCGCACTCGGTGGTGGACAGCAGGCCGCCGCTGGGCCCGCGGAAGCGACACGACTCGGAGTCGTCGGGGGACTTTGGCAGCCGGGGCGGCAGCACCTCGGAGTCGCCGACCTCGTCTCTCAGCCCCATCATCATGCGGGACCTGGTGCTGTCGCCAAACCGGACGGAGGAGCCCTTCTCGCCGGTCGGCCCGCCCGATGCCAGGCCCGCCGCCGTTAGACCGCCGCTCCTTCGCATGGAAAGCTACCTGGCTGCTGCAGAAAACTCGAAGCTCCCCCACCCCTATCTAGCAACCAAAGGGTCTACTCCAGTGGGGGAAGTAGACACCCTGCGTAGCCCTCTCAGTCCGCTTTCCAGCCTCACCCCCTGGGAGGAACCATCCATCGTGACCGTAGCAGGGGCTCCATATCTCAACCCGCCCAGTCCTGGCCACAGCGAGCTGGAGTGCTACAGTGGCAGGCTGGATCTAGGAAACTGCATAGAGGTGCTGGGCCTGGCGAAGAAGCACGGCCAGGCTCCCCTGCAGCAGGCCGCTCTCAAGGTCATGTCAGATAACTACCTGCAGGTCCTCAGAGAGCCGGCTCTCTACGGCAGGCTGCTGGCTGGGGAGCGGGAGCAGGTCCAGAGGCAGCGGACCAAGGGGAGGAGGTTCCTGGTGGCCGCTGACATGGACCCTCAGGACTGGGCGAGGGGCACAGTCCCGGGGTCAGAGCTGAAGCAGAGCGGGACGTCCAGTGGACTTTACTACTACGACGACTACCAAGACACCTGGCACCCGCTCTGCCCCGTCCCGCCGGAGGTGGCCGCCAAAGGCTGCGCCATGTGCACGATGGATAACTATCTGTTTGTGGCGGTGGGCTGCCAGGGCACGGAGCGAGACATGAGGCCTTCCAAGCGGGTGTTCTGCTACAACCCGGTGACGTCTATTTGGACCGAGATCAGCCCCATGAACGAGGCCCGGCCACACTGCAAAATGGCGGCCCTCGACGGTTTTGTCTACGCCATCGGGGGCGAGTGCCTGTCGACCGTGGAGCGCTACGACCCCCGCGTGGACAGGTGGACGTTTGTGGCTCCGCTGCCCAACGAGACGTTCGCCGTGGCTCACCGGGTGACCGTGTGCAACGGGGAGCTCTTCGTCTCGGGGGGCACCCTGAGGTACACCCTGCTCCGCTACAACCCCCGGACCAACCTGTGGCGCAAGAGCCCCATCGTGGGCAGCCGAGAGAGGACCACGGACATTGTGGCCATCAGGAATTTCCTCTATCGCTTCGACGTCAACCCGGTTCTGGGCCTGAGCGTGCATCGCTACCACACCGTGGCCAAGCTCTGGTACGAGGTCAGCACCAAGCGGCTGGTCCGCTGCCCAGCCTTCCAGTGCGTGGCCATGGACGATAACATCTACTGCCTGAGCCGGCAGTTTACAATGAGGTTCCAGGCGGACGAGGTGTCGCCAGGGTTCATCGACGAGGAGCTGAGCGTGCTTTCTGCAGCCAAGGGCATGTTGTTCCCTTTCACCCTCTCACTCCCTGATAAGAAAGCTCTCCAGACCAGTGTCTAAGCCCAAATGCTTCTTTTTTTCTTTTTTTTTTTTTACTGATGATAAGATTAGGCAGTGACAGATTTAAAGTTGTTCTGGGTAGTGTCTTTCGTTGGGGAAGTATTTTATGCTTAATAACACTGTTCTTTAAAGCAATCTGTTATTTATTGCTTTATAGCATAGTAAATATGCTTGGTTTCTAGAGATAAATTTGATATATTAACAAGCAGTAGCATAAACATTTTACTACAATGTTAAAGAATAAATAATTACCATGTAATTGCTGCATATGGTGTTTTGGTAGACTTGCACACAAATTCAACAAAATAGGACATTAAATGAAAAGATTTTCTTGGTTTGCGTATCCCACACACAAAAGCACAGCAGTCTTGAATCACAAGCCATAAAATAAATATATTACAGCTGTTAATGGTAATTTCCCTGTTGTTTTCGTAGATTTACACAGTGTAGGCTGTCGCATAAATTCCAACCGTTAGTCAGACCTGTTTGTTCTTTGGCATTGGCACACTCTAATATTTGTGTTAAATCACATAATATGTGCTTTTTCTGTCTTGCAAAGATCATTCATAGACATAGCTTTATGTTTATTCACTTAGCCATAATGGTCTGGATGATAAAAGCATCATTCAAAGCTGGAAAAAAGACATTCATTACCGTTATCCACAAATTGTTTTACAGGTACGACCTGGTGCAATGGGTTGTCACATCCAGTGTAATATATTATGTAAGCACTTACCAAATCAAAGTTCGTGCAGGTTTTGCATTTCTTTCAAGGTTGTTGATAGCATAGAATTAATTGGTAGAATATTGGTTAAAAAAACTAAACTTAATGTAAAATGAATAATATGATGGCATCATTTTTTTTGCAAGTCAAATGTATCCTAATTTGTACGGAATGGTTTTGAAATGTATTTTTCTACTATTTATCACACTCAATGACTGTAACTCCTGTCTCTGAATGTTTTGTCTCTTTTCCAACCTCGGACCGTCAGAGATAAGGACTGTACTGTGGGAAGGCTGACAGAAAATCGGTAGAATGCCGAATGCATTATGCTAAATAATTGGGTGACTATGTTAATAATATAGCTGTCTAAAATCATAAAAATATGGAATCTAAAATGGTTGACTCCTTTACAATAAAGTTACATGTTGGTTTTCCAAAATGATAATTCCCTCTCTCTCATTCGGGAACAGACTAACAGTGACACAGCATCCTGTGGCTTTCGTGTGGTATGCTGCTAGAGCTCCCCCAAGTGGTGATAAAAGCAAACTGCAAGAGTCAGTGGAGCTGTAGCTGAAAAAGAAGGACCCGTTCCATTTAAAGAGACCCTATAATACTTTTGGGTTTTTCCCTTTCCTTTAGAATGTTATATAGCTTTTTGTGCATGTAAAAGGTCTGAAAGGTTACAAATCGCATAGTCCACGCCAAAGGGAGCTACTCTCTCTCACAGAAAACACTGCTCCTGTACTGCCTGAAATCTACATCCCTAAGTTACACATTTGCATGATGCCCACCTAGTGTCTAGTTTGGCACGCCCTCTAACAGAGCCAGTCAGAGCGGAGGCCGGGAAGTTTGGATAGTGGTTTCGCCGTGTCGAGAAAACTCTGTTTTCGTCAGTCCAAAGGCAAATTGGAGGGGGGGCTTTAAAGAGACAAGAGCTAAAACAGAGTGTTTCAGACAGAGGGTGAATAGAGGTGCTGCAGACTCAGGCAGTTTGTAAAAAATTGTTTATTAAACATTAAAACACGTTAACCTTTTCTAGTAGAACTCCCAAATGGAGGTATGAACCTGAAACTGAGTATAATAGGGTCCCTTTAACAAAGTTGTCTCCTCCTACGTACACTCATTCACTGTCCCTCACACAGCTGCTGGGACCGATTAGGTATGCACACTCGGGGGAATGCTAGAACAAGGTCTGCCACTCTGACTCAAACATTTGCATTAAAGGGAGAGAACTAGGTCACACGCAGAGAGGCTACTTTGCTAAATGGAACGTACGTTCGAGCATTTTGTCGTGTGCACGCCTGCCCATTACCTGGCGCGACACAGGGGAGGGCAGAAGTCACAAACAGGAAACGGTTAGGAGGAAGGCTTGTGGCTGCGTTTGAAACGCAGCAGGGGAGAGAAGCCACAGATGGTTGGCCATCAAACATAAGCATGTTGGATTCCTTCTAATTAAACACCACTGATTCCCGGTAATTAGACACCTAATGGTCCCCTCAGACTTTGCCTTGGATGACTGCGTGCTCAGGTCAGCTGTGACATCAACGCTTCCACTTTCGCTTATTTATCTTCTTCTTCTTCGTTGGTACTCTTGGGTATCTAGGGCAAGGCTAACACACCACGTCGCTAATATTAAGAGCGAGGAGAGGAGGAGGAATTTGCATGTCATTATCCCCTAGAATGGGCGGACATGATTTATGGTTCCAGGGGCCTTCACTGCTTTCTTTGCAGACACTTGCGCAAATACACACAGGCACACGCGCACGCACACACATGCACGCACACACACACACACACACACGTGCACTCAGCAAACCTCCACTTCAACAAGATATACCAAGACAGTTTCATTTTTTTATTTCCTTGAAAAAGCTCTGCTCGATGGCATGTTTCATTGGTCTGAGCCGTGAAAGGAACAACCACCTCCGCTTTGGGCCGTCGTCGCGCGGGCGGCCGCCAAACGCTCCAGGCCCCCGGGCGCCGGCTGTCCGTGGTCTACACCCCGGCCAGCAGAGGCAGAAGGGCGGGCGCGACGTCGGGCACCAGCCTGTACGGCTGCTGCTTCAGCTCCAGGTCCTTGTTGTGGTGGTTGGCCGCGTGCAGGTGGCTGGAGAGGGCGCGCGGCACATTGGCAAAGCGCTGCTGGCAGAAGGCGCTGGGCGGGGGCCTTTTGTAGGTCGACGTGTACACACTGAGGGCCGGCAGCGACGGACGCTGCTGCTCGGCCAGGCGCCGCCGCCTCGACTCGTCCAGACCAAAGTTGGTGGGAGGGGCTGGAGGAGAGAGAGACAGAGAGAGAGTGTGAGAGAGAGAGTGAGAGAGAGAGAGAGAGAGAGAGAGAGAGAGAGAGAAAGGGAAGGAGGCCTCAGCTGCTACTTTGCCACTTTGCCATTAATTACTTCTCCGACAGATTTGGAACAGTCCGAGGCTTTTGGTGTCTGCCCAGATTCAACCGTGCACATAGGCCAGGCTGCCTTCAGGGCTCTGGGCTTTGGGAAATGGTAATTACAGCTTGGCTAAAGCACGGCTGGGCCAAGACATTGGATGCGCCATTCTGTTTCTCTGCACTGCGCCATCGAATGCGCCACCAGACAAACACGTAAGCCTACACGCCACGGCGGAGGGGACAAAGACATGCTCCGCCCGTCCAGGCTCTTACCCACGAGAGGATGGCTCGACCTCTCTGGTGCCCAGCTCTGGGTGTTGGACTCCCACGAGCGCAGGGTGGGCAGCTTGGATTCGCCGTGGCGTCCGTGGTCCTCGTCGTAGAGGCTGACCAGGTAGTGGGAAGGCGGCGTGTTGTGGTGGGCGATGAGCAGCTTCGACGGCAGGCCCTGGGAGAGCACGGGGACACAGCGGCCTTACCGGTCTAATCCTAAACACGCTCGTACGTGCCAATAACAATCTCTCTCTTTCCCATTCAAGTGGGAAATAAAAGGCAGGGCGATAAACGGTCTCGCCGGGGCTCTTCATCCGCCCGGGGAGGATCAATGGGGGGGGATCTTGAAACAGCTCGTCTGCATGCCGAACGTGCTGAGTCAAAACCTCCACTCGAGCTCCCCGGGGCTTTTATCAAAAGGTCTGCGTCGCGGGGCTGTCGATATTACGCGGGAGTGGCCGCACTCGAGAGGACAATCCCTGTGCATGTGTGTGTGTGTGGGGGGGGGGGGGGGGCTGTGTCAATCCCAGAGGCTGGCTCAGCTAAATGTGGTGCGGTGTTTAGTGTTTAGTGTTCAGTGTCGGCTCACCTGGCCCCGGCGCCGAGCCTCTCGCCTCATGTAGACATCGGGCCTGTGGTCCGGCTGCGGCTGGTAGTCCCGGCGGTTGGTGCTGTTCGCCGTGCGACACTGCCGGGTGAACTGTGTCCAACCAAGGTAGTAAATGAGACAAGACAAGGATCAGAGTGGCTGCAACCAAAGTGCCCGCAATAGCTCGGGAGCGCACACACGCACACACGCACACACGCACACACGCACACACACACACACACACACACACACACACACACACACACACTCTAACTGCCCTCTCTACAGTAGTATTGGAGCCGGCTTGCTTGTAAGATAGTGAGGAAGCAATATGCGGGGGGGTCCGCTGCACACGTCAATGCAATTAGTCTGGACCCCCCCCCCCCCTCCAGGCGGGAGACTTTGCTGATGTGGCTGAAGCCGAGTCGTCTAATCACATTGCTAAAGATTTGACTGCGGGCCGCGGCGCCGTGGCTGCTGCTGCTGCCGCGGCAGAGCGAAGCCCGCTGGCTATCAGCCACAGGGGGAGTTTACGTGGAGGTTCATCCCTGGCAGCGGGGGACACGGGCTCGTCTGTGTTCTCACGCTCCATTGGAGTCGCAAGCCTGAGTGCGAAACCGCTCGTTTGGCAAGGTATAGGCACTGCCTGTCCCCCATGGTCTATGTCTAGCTTAGTTTGTTTGTGCGTTCCAAACATATTGAGATCCCCTATCGAATGCGGTGGTATCAAAAGGCAGTTGGTAGAAAGTGTATACCGCATTGAATGTGCTCTGTTGAAAACGTAAGTAAGAAAAAACCTACCTCTAGTTTCTGCTCCACCCAGTTACCTATGCGGACGTTGTTGGAATACTTTTGCTCTATTCTCCAGCCAGGTTGGCTCCACTTGTCATACCCCTGCCATGCCATCCTCATGCTGCCTGCCGTTGATGTCAAACACAGCTTGACCAGGGAATGGGCTGATCCTGTTTAAAGCATGGCTAGCCAAGCAAAAATACCAACATAAAGGTGCATTCCACCTGCCTTTTTATGACATAGGCACCAGAGGGGAAGAATGGGAACTGTTGCCATGGCTACTGCAAACACTCTGTGACAGACAGGTATGTAGGGTATGCTGGAGGCAAGCTTCACACAAAGGAACTGAATGTTGCATTGGTAATTCGATGCAGCGTTTTTCAAGTGAGCAACCAAATGTTGGAATAACTAGTTTGCCTTTCAGATACATGTTTTCTATTATTTCTGTGGAATATTGATTCTTGTAGAATTTTGTCCATTCCTGTCAGTCTAGTTTTCATAAAATGGAAATAAAGAGCTGAAGCAAAGCCTCTTTTTAATTTAGATTTTTAATTCAAACATAGCGCATTTAAAGAAACACAAATTTTCAAAATGTCCTTTTATAGTATTTGACTAACAGTGCCCAAAACCATGTACACATACAATAGCCCACTCTTTCATTATCCTAGTTCAACATTGACTGGATTTTCCACAGTCCATTCCGGCATGTCACAGAGTTCTCACATAGGTCACAACACTATCAGCAGCCCTAATAGCAGTTGGGAAAGTCAACCAGCCCTGCTTCATAAAGTTCAGGATACCATGGAAACCATCAGGCACGTGGTGCCAGGTAACAGCCACTCCCTGGTCCAGGAGCCTCTTCCGGTACAGCAGCCCATCGTCCCTCAGTACGTCATACTCACAGGTGAGCACAAAGGTGGGCGGACTACGTCCAATGACGCTGTCGTCAGCCAACAAGGGCGACACCTCGGGCCCCAGGCCTGCTTTAACCGCGTGGTACACCTCTCCGTCGTAGTCAAAGGTAGGGGGCGGATGGTAGCCCCGCGCCATGCTCTCTGGCGGGAGGTTGGCGGGGGCCAGCCACTGCTGGTAGCGCTGGCGCCGCTCGGCCGGGACGTGGCACCCGTCCAGCACGTCCTGGCCCACGGACACGTCCCCGTTCAGGTACTGCAGGAAGTAGAAGACGGCGCGGTGGCGGGAGAGGACGGGCACGGCGTGGTTCTGCTGGTACGAGGGCAGGTTGAAGTCGGCCATCTGCAGTGCCGGGTAGATGAGGACTTGGGCGCAGGGGGACGGCAGATGTCCGTCCTCGCGCTCGGCCAGACGCTGGCACAGGGCCGCGGCCAGGTTCGCCCCCGCGCTGTCGCCGCCCACCGCCACGCGCCGGGGGTCCACGCCGAACTCGGCCTCGGCTGCGGCCAGGAAGTGACACGTGGCGGCCTCGCAGTCGTCCAGCGGGGCGGGGTACCGGTGCTCGGGGGCCAGGCGGTATCTGGAAGGGGATTGGAGGGCAGGGAAATAAAGGCAGACTGTCAAAACCGGGCCCCCGGCCAAACGACGCTTAGAGGCATTGATTTGCTGTATTCAGAACAAGAGAGGCTGTTGGGGGATTTGAATGGATTTAAAGTACCCAACAGAAACCACGGTAGTGGCTGTCTCCTTGGCGATGTGCCTGCATAGCTCATCAGCAGTATCTGATCGGGAGGAAACAGAACTTCTGTTGACAGTGCACAGACAACAAAATGAACCGGTTTAGAAGTCTAGCCAAGGCATTACCACACCTAAGGTTCACACGAGGGAAAATACAGCGATCCCTTTCTATTCTGTTCTATTCTATTCTACTTCATTTCATTCTGTACTATACTATACTATTCTACTATACCATTCTACAATGATAAACTATTATTTATGGTTCCTTTCTATTCTCTGTGTTCTTTACCTATACTACCCATTATCCATCCTCCTCCGTGAAAGTAGAGCAGGCCCCTCCTCAGGCCCTTAGGAGAAGCAACCATTGGCTCATAGACTCTCACTGGCACCCCGGAGAAACTCAGGTCCCTCACACGTAGACCCGGGGGAAGGGGATTGCTGCGGACCAGGAAGCGGGCCCGGCACCATCGGTTGAAGCTGACCTGGGAACACAGGCCCAATCGCTCCGAGATCCGGCCCTGGGAAAGAGACGAGACACGTGGCCATTGTGAACCAAGCTGGCCCTTTATCCCTTCATCTGCTTTATTCATTCACACAACAATTCATTTATTCATAGTTATTTACTCTTTGTGTTCCATATCCATTTAAAGGGTTCGCCTATGTTAATGTTTAATCAATTACATGTCTTGAAATATACCCTTGGTTTGCTATCTTTCAATGTTAGGTAAATATTAACTAAGCAGAGATATTTTACATTTCTCCCTTTGTGTCCTTATTTAAACAATGGAATGACTTTGACTTTCCCTGTAATTTGGTCAAACACATTGTTTAAACAGTGGACATTGTATCAATGGCTAATGTCTAGGAAGGGCAACCCCACAATAGCTGCAAAATGCAAAGTAGCTGTTAAAAGTACAGCTTATTAAAATTATTCAAATCCAAGCATGTGTCCTCTTCACTAAGGGATCCGTTTGCCTAATTATTTCTACAGAGACATGAGCACGATTTGACTTGTAGAACACGTGAAATAATAAGCGCCAAGAATTCCATAGACGGTTACTTACCACAATCGCTATGCCAACGAACAAGCCGTGAACTACATGCAGTTTCCTACGATTTGCAACCCCGTGAGGAATGTCTGAATCCATCAACTCCGAGTACACAAGTCCAATTACCAGAAGGAGGAAGGCTGCAAAGAGGGCGGCAAAGCCAATTATTAAGATAGCTGTGCCCATGTCCATGGCTCCTGGCTTTACTGTAGGTGTGCCGAGTCATTTGGAGTGAACGCTCCGTCTACCAAGTCAAACCTTTTGCTCACACCTCCCACAATTACCGCCACACGATTGACCTTGACAAGGACCTTAAATGCTTTTTAATGAGATGTTTGCCTGTCAACGGGGGAGAAATAATGAGACTGTGCATTTTGTATGGATCCACAGCCAACATAATGACATTGTTTACAATCCAAAAGGTTTCTATGACATATATCCATGACATATTGCTCTCGTCAAATCAATATAGAGAACATTTTAATTATACTGCTTGGAGTGCTTTACTTGGGTGCCCTTTCTTTCGCCAACTAATAAAATTTTACTGCCAGAGGTGGATTTACTCAATTGTCTCAACAACTTATTACCTGACCTTGCTCTAACATAACCTCGCCGGCAAATTGAAAAGGAAACCATACCCTGTTAATTAATACCCAAACAAAGAAGCCAAGTTAGGAGTTATTTCGTTTACTTTTGTGTATACTGAAGACACTGGTCTCTGAACTTCCTCTGTTGATCTGTAGGTGGCAGTGACTGCATGAGAGGAAGCAAGCCCTCCACTCTGGTATGTGTGCTCAGTGTGTGGAGGTTTGAGTCATGACAAATTAACACATGTATCGCTACACTTTTCTCTGTGAGATAACGACATTGTCTGTTCCTCGTGTAAGTTGATCATATGTCACTTTGCCTGATGACGCAGTTCATTTTGCTTTCTCGGTTTCAAGGACTCAAACGCGTCTGAGGAAAAGGCAGCATCTGGAGCTGTTTTCTGTAAATGCTTTTAGCCATTTCTGAGGGTCTTTACAGGCCTTTCAGAGGAGCTGAGCCCAGTACAAAGCCAGCATTGTGGGACTTCTCTTTAAACCCATACCAGACTCTGAAAAAGCCTCTTCTCCACCCAGCAAGCCCAAGTAAAAATCACAGGGCCTGGGCCAAAAATCACAGACTGGAATCTCGTCTGTGGGAGCCGTGAATTCGCAGGAGTTGTTTTTTTTTGTTGTTGTCGGGTATTCATCTATGTTTCCCTTTGTCTCCCTGCCAAGGAGAGGATTCTGTATACTGGAGTGACCCACTTTCAAACACCACCATACCCAACAAAGACGTCATGTTCCAAATGACAGTTATCACCACAGTTTGACCAAGGAAACGATGTTGCCTGTGTGTGCATCAGCACAGCCCCATGTCACCATTGATTTACTGTCTGCACAGTGTTACGGTTAGTCATAAAATATAACTTGCGCTAAAGTTTACAGTTTTCCTTTTTGAAGCACCTGTTAGGGACCCATAAACTCCCTGATTTCCCAATAATTGACTGATATCCATAACAGCAGGAAATATAGGTCAGTAAACATTTTGTTGTTTTGAAAGTCATTTTTTAATGATTGCACACATGCAATATAAATCTGGCAATGTGTGTGAAATGTGAAATATCTGTGTGTAAAATCTATTGTTTTGAGAATGGATGCATCCTTCACACTGATGTCAAGTATGAAACTAAAACTTGTATTAGTACTAGTACAGCAACTAATAGTAAATACAATTCTACAGTTCTAAGTGCAGGTAAGTCTTCACGGAATGGGCGGAGGCAGCAGGCACGAATTAACGTATTCACCCCCAAGTCAATCTGTCAATCAGGATGAACAAAATTACCCTGAGGTCCGCTCAGGTCTAAAGAACGACTATAGCGCTGTGAGAACGAGTAGGCTATATCGCAGCCAAAAGAGCAGAGGCGGTAACAACCACGAGCAGGATAAAAACAATACAAAGCTGACGGCTGCACTTGAAGCATTTCGGTAGCGCACGCTATAAGGAGACGCGCCGCGCTTGACTTCAGTTACAGCCTGCATCTATCTAACAGACGACAACTGCCATTACAAGTGTAAATACTGTAGTCACGTAGCATCAAATAGATTCTCGAATTCATGGTGGTGTTCTATTTAAAGCTGGCGAAGTGCTGATTAAACAGTGATTGCAAGTAGCTTCAAATTATATTGGTTGCTTTCGGACTTTTGAACTGTTGACTGCTAGGACTGCATCCCTTTGCAGGAGCGCTTGCTTACGTGCATAAGGACCATCTAGGCGACCCATTGACCTGTTTTGAAATGGATTTCAGGAGTTTGGGATACGTGTTAGTTTTCCCCATTCAGATCCTTTATTACATAGTCAAAGCATGTGTGTGCTCGTTGTTACCGAGCAGAAGGAAAGACCTGAACACGGAGGTGGTTCTGATCACAGGCGGTGGACGAGGCATTGGCCGTTACCTGGCTAAGGAGTTCGCTAAACAGGGGGCCAAAAAGGTAAATGTACTAAACAATGCATATTTTGTGCGCAGTAAGTAGATACTGTCATATCTATTGAACTGAGGCATTTAGTTAGTATACACAGCTAGTTGCTTCACAAGCTTTGAATAAAACGTTTGGAACTTTAGAGCATCTCAGCAAAGGTGAGACTCTTGTATGCAGTCAGCAATAATCTAGTGTCTAACATTTGTGTGCATATTAACACGTGTTATTTCATGATACACATTGCTATTATAAAAATAATGTTGAATGTAAAAAAAAAAGATGTGAAGGTAATCAACATACACTAGTGTTACACGTTTGCGATTGCCCATATGCCAGTTATTCTGATTGTCATTTAGGAGGACAAGCCCCCACCGTAACATGCCAGTGTCTTGTTGAAAGTTCGCGTACGTTCTGAGTGGCCAAGACAGGAGTCCATCTTTTTTCCCCATCAAATCTATTGTCTCCTCTGTGCTCTGAATGCAAATGTGGTGACCTTCAAATAATAGGTCCAATGAGATGACACGACACGGCCCTCGATTTTGGGCTCCAGTAGCACAGCAGAGTGGGTCAGCCAAAGGGCAAGTCTGACTGAAACCCCTCCATTGACCGGTGGGGCCGATTTACCACGGACATTACGTAGCAAAGGATGTCTGTTACGCCCAGCTTTGATATATGGCCATTTTGTCAGGTGTGATTGATGTGTCCGAAATATTGATATACTCTCTCTCTCTCTCATTCTTTCTATATATCTTTTTATGTGTGTGTTTGTGCGTATGTGTGTCACCAAACTAACTCGTTCAAAAGAAAGCTCCCTATTCTAGTTTCTCGACATTCTTCATAGACTGTGTGTGTGCCAACATTTAAAAAAAGCCTTCACATTGCTTTAATCAAACCCAGATAGGGGTTTTGTTTTGAAGAATGCCAGAGGGGTCCCAAGCTAGTAAACCCTACAAAACATGGCTTATTTCAACCAGCAAACCCCACCCTTCCCAAACATGCTCTCGCAGGTCTTAAAAATAGCCCGTCTCCATCCCCCATCCCCCCAGACACGGAGCAGTCACTTAGGCTTGAAATACCCCCGTAACCACGTTCCACTGGTCCCCGGCCCACCACGGCTGGCGACACTACCCCACTGTTCCCATCAGGACTTTCAGCTGTGCTTTGTGCCCCCAGGCGAGTGGACAAAGACTGCCATGGTAAGAGCTTGACAGGCCAGCCCAAGTCACCATCCGTGACGTTCTACAGACCGCACACGGCCATAATTATCCCTTCAAATCAAAATACAAATCGCATCTCACCTGCCAGCAAACATGGCAAGGCAATCACAAACTGCTGCTAATTTGTGAACCGCATTTTAATGATCGGTTTCAGTGTTTGTTGGGGAGGACATTGCGCAGCCGGGACCTTTTCTTTTTCTTCCCTCAGTTCATTCTTCAACAGCAATAGGAGCGCAGCACTAAAAGTCCCAGTGAAAGGCCAACTGCCTTATTCTCCCCTTTCAATGGCCTCTCCTTGGGGGGAACTGGAGGAGAGGAAGCCGGGGGGGGTGGGTTTAAAGAGCTATACCTTGCAGCTGCACAACAAAGGATGTCACAGTGCCATTCAGCACCCCATTGTCGGTCATTATCAAGGTGTGAAGGCTTTGAAAAGCAACACCTGCGCTAGACGGCCTAACAATTACTCGCCTGCCTGAAAGGCCTGGCTCAAAGCAGAAACAGGACGTTGGCCGCGACCAGAGCCTAACCTCCGGCGCCGGGTTCACCCCTGAGTTTGAGGCCTGCTCCGCTGGCGCGCCGGAATTCCCTTTTTCTCCCCTCGCTCAGTGGTTCTGCCTGGGACTCCGTGCTCCTTTGAGTGCGGCAGAAGCCCGCGCCATGACAGAGGGCCACGGTGGGCCGCGGAGCGTGGACGGAGAGGGCTAGCGCACGGTCGATGTGTGTGCCGACAAGGAGAGCCGTCACAGAGTGGAGGCCCCAGACAATATGCCTCTGCTGGCTTTCACCAAAAAAAAAAACACAGCGTCCAAGCCTTGTGAGCAGGGAGAGGGTTCCCTCTTGTCCCGGACCTGTTCCGGTGGCTGGGTCAGAACTTAAGGCGGAATGTTCACAATGGCTCGCCCTGTTGCCCTTGGCAAGCAGAATCATATTTCACAGAACCATAACAAGAGGAACGACAGAAAAGACCTGTTTGCCAGAAGCGCCATGCGAAGCAAACTATTGTGGGACACACTGTGTAAAAGAGGAGAATAGATGTTTGAATGGGAGAGTAGACTTTAAAGACACATGCAACAGGTTAGTGTGTGAGTGTGTGTGTGTGTGTGTGTGTGTGTGTGTGTGTGTGTGTTTGTTTGTGCGTGCGTGCTGGAGGCGGGAAGCTCACAGCTCCCAGCTGGGTATTGCCCTGCCACTGACCCTGCTGTCTCCGCACTAATTAGACAGCGGCAGGCGACTGCCTCCTGAACTCCCCGTGGCCCCACCATGTGCCCCCTCCAGCCCAGCCCGCACACACCCACACCCTCCCCCTCCCTCCCTCTCTCCCTCCCTCACGCCCCAATTCAATGGGTGCAAAGAGGAGGCACCACGGACAGAGCCTGACAGTCACAGAGGAGGGAGACCCGTTTGGGGGGGGGGGGGGGGGGGTTAGGGTTGGGTTAGGGTTAGGGGTTAGAGTGCACATCTACAATACAGAAGTGCATGGGGACACGTACTACAATGTCGAATCTGCCGTATGACAGACACAATACCAGTGGGCCAAAAACAACGTGTCTCTACAGAAAGGGAGTACATTGTATGACTCTTGACTTCTTGTTTGCCCATCAATCAATGAACCCCCTTTGATAAGACCTCAATCTCATCAGCCCTGGTTTACCCAGCCAAGGACCTGCTGGTTATGCAGGGGTTCTTAAAGGGTTTAACTGAATGCAGCTTTTGTTTTGGCCCTCTCCGTATGCGTTCGGCCCTGATAGCCGTTTGGCCATTGTTTGCCCTGATGGCCCTTGTTGGGTTTTCGGAGGCAGCTGATAAGCATAATGAATGAAACAGCAAAGCTAACAGGCCAGCACAGTTTGAGGGCTGCTTCCTTAATGAAAAATGTCAGTTTTGTTTGCCGACTCAAATCCCGTTAGGGTCTGAAATCAGTCGTTTATCAAGGGTTGTCCTCTCTGGCTGATGACTTTAACGAGCATGCAAATGAAACAAACCAAAAAAGAAAAAGCAATCAGGAGGTAACTCAAACAAGGGCCTGTCAGTGGGGGAGGCACAGTATTTGGAGTCTTAATAGCTGATAAAGATAAGAGCAGGGCACACCATGCAGATTGTGGAGGTGCTCCAGGCTTATCGGTGGTCAAAGACATTGACGTCTTACGGAGCAAACATTTTTTTCACCCCCACTTTAGCAACAGTGCAGATGCATATATCGTCAAATTGTCCGTAGTGTTTCATTTCGGATCTCGGGTTAAATAGCATTTATAGCTTTTACTGGCTTAATAAGTGTGTTGGAAGACATGTACTCGATCAACATTTACAGTTTATCAAACAAGCCTCGTTTTATTCTTTGAAAAACATCCACACACACACATACACACACACACACACAGAACAAATAAACGTTTTTTTCGCTTCGGCAAATGGAAAGGATTGTCCCTAAACAGATCCTACAAAAAACCGCAACGGCTCCATTCTTGTTTCTACAAACTCCTATTTACCTTCCATAGCCGGTATGTTGTCGTCGAGATGGTTTCACTGCGAATCCCATAAATCAGTGCAAATAACAAAACACATTATGTAATGCCTGCTGGCTGGATGTTGGCTCTGGCATAACATTGATATCATACAATAGGGGTTAAAGAAAGGCCGAGCAGCGTGCTCACACACACTCCCTGGAACACACACGCACACGCACACAGGATCACTTTCCAGAGGACTCGCTGCTCAAATATTAACCTTGGTCACGGGCGGGCAGCCAAGCCCCACACTGGCCCCCTCAGCACTTCACACACGCAACTGTTTTCTCCCACTCCCTGACCAGAAATGACTGGGCTCATCTGCCCAACAGGCCGTGTAATCTCCCGGAGAATGTGTGTCGGAGAGATGAGCAGGGCTTCACCCTCTGATTTCATTACCTTTCCCTGACCCCGGAGACTGACAGATCTAATAGCCCAATCACCGCCCCCCCCCCCCCTCCCCCTCCCTCCCCCTCCCTCGCCTCCCCTCGCCTCCCCGTGTCCAATCCTACACCGCCTGCTGCTGGAATGACCCAGCTCCGTTTAGTCTCCGGGCTGGACGAAGAACCAGTTCATTCACATAGGCACCCCTCACCCCCCCACCCCCACCACCCGCCCCATCCACTATCTTCTCTGAATTAAAGGGGCTTTTAGCAGAAAGACTACTTGCTCACTTTCGACTACTTTACAAAAAAAACAAAAAAAAACTCAAAATGGAATGTGTACAGAATTTAAGTAGAGTTGAAGTTAGGTAAAAAAAACAACAGAAACAAAAAATCACATTCTAACCTTGCAATGTTTTCTTTACGACATACACACATAAATTATCTCTGCATTCCCCCCCCCCCCCCCCGCATATTAATCCTCCACACCATTTTTCTCTGCCTGCCAGGTAATCTTGTGGGGACGGACTGAGAAATGCCTGAAGGAGACGTGTGAGGAGATCGCCCACTCAGGCACAGAGTGCCACTACTTCCTGTGTGACGTGGCCAATAGGGAAGAGGTGTACAAGCAGGCCAAGGTGGTTCGGGAAAAGGTGCGTCCACTCAAATCCCGACGTGACTCCCCCCCCCCCCCCCCCCCCCCCCCCCCCCCCCTGGTTTGAGTCTCTACATGCACAAGCTCACGACTGCTCCGGTCATCACTAGCCCACCTGGCATATAGATTACACTTCAAGTGAAACGTCTGTAGGAGATAAGCATGGGGGCAGGGAAGGGCGGCGCTATCGTCTCTGGGGGCTACATGAATTTATTATCCCATGAAAGAGACAGTGGAATAGGGAAAGATAAGATGTTGGTGGAGTAATCTCTCCTTTTCTTCTTTTTCCTCCACCCTGACTGGGATGTGCTCTGGGCCAAGGTGGGGGACGTGACCGTCCTGGTGAACAACGCGGCCGTGGTGCACGGGAAAAGTCTGATGGACAGCGACGACGACGCTTTGCTGAAGTCCCAACACATCAACACATTGGGACAGTTCTGGGTGAGTACTGAGGCGGGGGCCCGAAATATGAGACGATGAAAGAGCAGAAAAAGGGGTGCGTGTGTGTTTGTGTGTGTGTGTGTGT